>JZKD02S1616714.1:35466-57089 GCA_000966675.3 Picea glauca
TTTTTATGATAATCTAGGGCATTCTCTCTTAAAGAGTAAGAAGTAAATGGGTGCAATAAAATGATCATAGATAACAGCATAGGATTTCTTGTACCTGTTTTCCCACAAGATGTTGTAGTATACATGGACTGTGAGCTCTGAAGCGTGACAATTCAAGTTCATCCCAGCAAAACCGTGACTGGCACAAATGATGTCCAGTAGATACGAAGCCATGTAGAAGGAAGGGGTATCTCCTTCCTTTGGCACCTGAGCTTGTTTTATGCGTGTGATCAACTGTTTGGATATGATAGCACTCCAATTGAAACCGGTATCTGAAATGGTGACTGTAAAATCTAGAGGCATCCAAGCTTCCGAAAATCGTGAGAAATCTTTCTCCACATGTAATCTACAGATAAGGGCCATGAGATAGGCATATGGTTCCCTAAGATTGACTGTCGAGTACCACCCAGAAGTTTGGTTGATGAATTTCTTGTCTTCCCTCCACCAGGATGCCAAGATTTTTCTAGTGTTGTGAGAGGCATAGAAACTCACCACGAAATCAGTGCTCAACTTTTCTCTGGACTCATTGATTTTGTAGTATTTATGAACTTTTGATGGCAGAAAAACCCTGACGCATTCGCCATTATCATCATTAATCGAACATTTATGTGAATCGGTGTGATCAATGAGCCACTTTAAGAGCTCGACGCAAGGGAAAACCGGAGACCAACTTGCCACCATGTGCAGATAAGCCCTGTGAATGTTTGGGAGGACCTCGTCATCGAGCTTCCTTGTATCAGGGTCGTTGTACGAAGTATATTTGAGGGGATCTTCTTTCTTGATCTTCTTGAAGACTTCTTCCGAGTAAGGAAACGTCGTCTTTTCTCCAACACTTGCCTTTGTATCCCTAAAAGTTGGGGGCTGGAAAAAGGGCTCTTTGGTGATCACCTTGATGATGGACATCGTCTTAGGAGTGAACTCTAATTGTCCTGCAACTATTGGGGAGCAGCTTTCTCCTATTTCTGATTCTTGCATCTTTGGTGCCCATGGTGATTTCCTGGTGGATGGCTTCTTTAGAGGCATTATACCTACAATCAAAACCCCCTTTAAACACATATACAGAGAAACATCGAGTGAGGACATATACAAATGAAACTTAAAGCCATAAGCAAACCCATACCTGTAATGCTTGCTAAGAAAATTGTTTAATACTCACTGGACTTCGGATGCTTCCTCTGGACTAGTGGCTTCATTCTCCTGTTGGTTCTGAATTCCTTGTTGCATAGAGTGGGATCACACAAAAAGACTCGAAAGAATATAATTGGGAGATACTACCAGTCATATCAATTAGTTAATACGGGTGATAAATGTAGATTTCAAAATATAACGCTATCGGATTTCTTCCACTAAGACTTAACTGGTTGACGGCGGAGGTGCTTATGGAGATGCATTGTATCAGTGAGTTTAATGGTTCCCTTTTGATTCGTGCACGATCTAGTAACTAATGCGCGATCTACAAATTAACTAAAGCTTTGAATGCAGAGTACTTGACACAGCTAGGGGTTAAACATCACGTCATGTCTTACCTTCATAAAGATCAGGGATTGACTACTATTTTAGATTGTTTGTCAACGTTGCTATTTTCTTGATAAAACTCCCGATACTGGTGATTTTGGGATTGGTGATGTTTCGGGCATCGGTGGTCGGTGGTGGAACTCCTCTTTTTTGTGATGCTTATGATTACACTTCTATGTCGAAGCCGAAAGGACCGACATTCGGCGAAATCTTTTGGGAGACTATATGCGTAAAAGAGATACTCTTATCGATCGATGCCGAAGAATTTCTGCATTCGGCTACTTTGACTTCCCATACAATTTTCACTACCTTAATATTTCACCGATGTCGAACTTCTCAAGTAAGCCGGGAGAAATCTAGGTCGTTGGTCCCTTGATCAAATAAGAAACATATCAAATAAGAAGGTTATCAGGCTCAAACCACGGTGAGAACAAATCAAAGGTAGAATACAAGGTGGTACCCAAAAGGAAGTGGTCACAGAAATTTTAGGGTCTGTTGAGCGCTCAACAAATGGAGATTCATTGGGTGAACACAGAATCTTTGTCCCATAAAATAGATATCTCTGGTCCTTCTTTCATTCGTGCCAACTGGAAATATATATGTATTATTATTATTATAATTATTATTATTATTATTGTTGTTGTTTTTGTTTTTTTTATTGTTTTGTTACTATTGGAAGTACTGCTTTAGGGCTTGGTCGTTTACCGGGAGGGTGTCAGGTTCCCCTCTCAGATTTTGCAAACAATAAGTACCTACCCCGATCTTCTTAGCCACCTGAAAAGGCCCAAGCCATAGGCTCTGAAACTTGGAGTGATTCCCTTTGGGTTCATTTACCTTATCCCACTTTAGGACTAAGTCTCCTACTTCAAAATTCTTTTCTTTAGCCTTATGCTTATCGAACCATCTTTTCACTATTTGTTGATGGGATAAAAATTTAGACTTATCCCTTTCCCTCTCGTCCTCCAGCATGAGCAAAGTGTTGATTCTCTATTGCATGGTCGAGGATTTATCATCGTTAGAATCTTGGGCCAATTGGAGAGATGGAATATAAATCCCATTCGAGAGAATGGCTTCTTGTCCGTAGACCAGGAAGTATGGGGAATTCCCTATGGCCTCTTTGTGTGTGACCCTATCAGCCCATAGGGCATTATGGAGTTGGTTATGCCAATTTATATGGTTATCCGCAACCGTCTTCTTTAGTATCCTCGCCAGATTCTTATTGGTTGACTCCACCACACCGTTTCCCTGAGGGTAATAATTTTCAGAGTACTTGATTATGATTCCTTTGTCCAGAGCAAACTCTGTCAATAGGGTAGAGGAGAAGTGGGCTGCATTATCAAAGACTAGAACGGAAGGAATGCCAAACCTTGTAATTAGTTGTTTTTCTATAAATTGGATGACTATTTTCTCATTTACATCGGTCAGAGGGATGGCCTCTGCCCACTTTGTGAAATAGTCAGTGGCAGTAAGAATATACTTGTGCAATTTCGAAGAATTGGGCATAATTTCTCCTATGATATCCAGTCCCCACTACTCAAATGGTCTAAAGATGGTTACAGGATGAAGTGGGATTGTTTCCCTTCTCTCCTTGCCAGCACTTATTTGACAAGTCTTACAATTCCTGGCGTAAGCATGAGCATCTTTGAACAAAGTGGGCCAATAATATCCAGCTCTCATAACCTTATGAGCGGTGGTGTTCCCTACAAAATGTCCCCCAGCGGGGCCATCGTGGAGTTCTTTCAACACTTTATTGGCGTCTTCGCGTTCGAGACATCTCAGTAATACCCCGTTATAGTTGATCCGGAAGAGTACCGAATTGATGAGGCGATATTGTGCGAATTTTAATCGGAGGGTTCTCCTTTCTCTAGGGTTGAGGTTTTCAGGACAAGTCCTGTGATGTAATAGATGAGCCAAATCCTTGCACCATGAGTCCGGTCCTAGCGAAATGTATGTTGCTTCACCACACCACAGTGCTATTTCATTATCCCACCCTGGATCTTGGTTTGCTTGATCTTGAGCTTCCGCTGCAAGTTTGCACAAACCTTGTCCTTTTACTAACTTGGAAAGTTTTATATCTAGATCAAATTCCTGTACTACCGCCATCCAGTTCCCTCTTCTTTCTCCCATTTCTTGTTGGGTAAACAAGGATCGAACTGTGGGGTGTGGCACAATCAGCTTAGTGTGATTCTTGAGGATGTACAACCTAAAATTATTTACTGCTTTATAGACCGTGTAGGCCTGCTTGTCTATGGCGGGGTAATTGAGCTCAGCTCCTTGAAGGTTGGTGCGCATGAATGACATCGAGGCTTTATTGTTGTCGTTGTCCTTCTGAGTCAAAATTGTAGCTAGCGATTGGTTAGAGGTGAAAGTATAAAGGTTAAAGTCTCTATTGAAATCAGGACTTCGCAATACTGGGGCCCAGAATATGGCAGCCTTGATATTTTTGAAAGCGTATTTTCGTTCATTATCCCACTTAAACTCAAAATCTTTGTGAATCATTTTTTGTAAGGGTTTGATGATTTCGGTGAAGTCGGGGGTGAATTTCCTTACAAAATTAATTTTCCCGAAAAAACGCCTCATAGCCTTCTTGTTATGGGGTAGTGGGAGTTAAGCTATGGCTTTAATCCTTTCGGGGTCTATGTGAATTCTTGCTTTAGATATAATATAACCTAACAACTTACCTTCTTCAACACCAAAGATAGTTTTCTTAGGATTGAATGATATATCATATTTTCGACATCTTTCAAAAATCTGAGTTAAGTGTTGGATGTGTTCCTCTCTATTCTTCGAATACATTGTTGCATCATCTAAATACACTACCAAACACTTACCTATAAGCCCCCAAAATTCCACATACATTCCCCTTTGAAAGGTCACTCCTGCGTTAATCAAGCTGAAAGGCATGCATTTATAAGCGAAGTTTCCCCATTTGGTCCAGAAGGTAGTTTTTAATCGGTCTTCCTCTGAAACCAACACTTGGTTGTATCCTGAGAAACCATCTAGAAGAGAGAAAATTTCCGAGCCCAACACAGTCTATAAGAGTTTCTCCATTGGTGGGATAGGATAATTGTCCTTTTTTGAATCTCTATTGAGATTCTGAAAGTCTACGCATAATCGGATTTCTCCTGACTTTTTTCTTACTAGAACAAGGTTCGCTACCCAGGCGGAATGTCTAACTTGGAAAATTATCTTCGCATCTAAAAGCTTCCTTAACTCTTGATACATTAGGGGTTCCAAAGATGGGTGGTACTTTTGGAGCTTCTGTTGAAAAGGTTTGACTTCGGGTTTCAACGGGATGATGTGTTGAATGATGCGGGTATCATACGTTTTCAAGTCTTTATAGGACCAGGCGAACACATCCTGGTATTGTTTGAAAAAATTGAGGTAGGATTTCCTCTCCTCTTTAGATATYGTTTTGCCRAAATTTACATACTTTGGGTTGTCTGGGGTTCCAAGATTTAYAGTTTCRTGGAGGGGGYARGAGCTACCAGTCTTTGTGTYTTTAGGTCCTTTGAATCGTTCCTTTAGATCAAACAAATTCTCTAGATTTGCTATCCCTTTTGGAATTGTGTGAGCCTTTGGTTTATCCACATGTTRACCCTCYAAAGGACTGGTTTTCATTAGTTTCTCTTGGAACTCTTCATAATCAATAGYGAGGTCTTTGAAGTTGTCTTGATTAGTCAAGAATCTTATGATCTATTCATCCCCCTCAAATACTTTCCAATTAGAGATATTATTAGGTATGGATGGCTTKTAGAGAAGTTCTATAGTGAATCGGGAGGCTTCATAATCTTCTAAAGGCAAGAGTCTTGAAGCAGCRGTGGCTAAGGAGTCAGCAAGGATGTTCTTCACTTCGGGGATCGCAGTGATATTGAAATCTTCAAAGCATTCTATCAGCCTCYGCACCTCCTACTGGTAGTTCTTAAGATGAGGGGAGTTGCAGTGTATAGTGTTTCTCACTTGTCTAGTAATGATTTCTGAGTCTCTGAACACCTTTAATTCCTTGACATTAAGATYGATGGATTTCTTTAACCCTTGTATCAGGGCTTCATACTYGGCAGTGTTATTGGTGCACTCGAATTCTAGTCTACAAGACAAGAAATGGYGTTTACCCTTTTGATCGATGAGGATGCACCCTGCTCCTGAACCCTCTTGTGACTTGGATCCATCAAAACAAAGGGTCCAAATTTGTGAGTGATGATTTCCATTCCAATCAGTGTTCCACTCTTCGATCTTTTCTTCCAGAAGACCTAACCCTAGGTCTTGACAAAAGAGAGAATCTTCCATTGGCATTGTGAATTCTTCTTGAAAAATCATCTCGGAGATTTGGGTAAGAGAAACATCAGACAGGAGAGGAGAAAAATTGCCAAAGTTAGAATCACAAGAATAATTCCCTAGTATGGGAAAATCGGTAGAGGCTGGTTCGTTCAGGGTTTCCAGGTCAGTGACCGTATTTTTCAGATATATTTCCCTATCGATTATGATCATGTTCTTGTATCCCTTTAGCGGTAGCCAAAGGTGTGCCCAGTCTATGCTGAAGTATCTATTTAGTTTTTCGAACCAATATCGGCTCAATAATAGCCCATATGCCTCAGGGATATCCACCACAGTGATGCCAATCACTTGCACGAAATTAGGATGAGTGGCTACCATGATCATCACATATTTGAGTTCCCCCATGACTTTGACCTAGGTCTTGTCTAGTTGTATGACATGATTATCACTCTTTAGAGGTACAGCACCTAATTTGTTACAAATGGCCAAGGGCATGACATTGGAAGATGCCCCGGAGTCTACTAGACAGTTGTGGAGATTCTTGTTGAAGACTTCGAACGTTAAAAGGAAAGGTGGTACAAAAGGCCTCTCCTTCCTGCCTTCTGAGTAGGTGTTTATTGTTGGTTTGCTTTCCAAATCCATAGGGGGGAGATTCTTTTCCTAACCATCGTCGGTGGTCAGGTTTTCTACTGAACCTAGAGCTTGCAATAGAAGGTATTTCTGCTGAGGGATTCTACATATGTCCATAACCGATACATTGGCTTTCATCTTCTTCAAATCTTCTACTACATTGTAATCTAATTTAGGAGAATCATGAGTATGGATACTTATAGGATTTTTACAGGGAGCGAAAGGCATTCTCGGGAGATTGGGAGTTAATTTACTTTGTGAGGCATGGGTGGCATCGATATCTTTTGGGCCAAGTTGACCCTTACTACGTGTTTGTACCACCGATATCTCTGTGGGTGGTGCTTGAGGTGTAAGCAGATCATCCAAAGATGAGATCACATCGAGATCCCATATCAGCATGGTTGTGTCTTGTGGTGGGTCAGCTTCTTCTTAATCGACAATGTTAAAGGTCAAACTGTTGGATGGTTCGGTTAGAGAGACTTCATCCAGAAAATGATTGGTCATTAAATTCATGACGTGGACCCACTGAGGACATTCCCTTTCTGAGTGGTTCTCTTGGTGGTATGTATAGAAAGAATCAGACGTGACATTCCCTAAGTCAATGCTTAGGTTGGCTGGGGGAGGTTCAATTTCTTTGAAAGGCTGGTTTCTTTTAAATAAAGGCTTATAGGGTCTCTGGCCTTGGTTTCCCTCACCCGCATTTCTTTTCATATCTATAATATCATTTGATAGTTTCTTGACCATGAATTGCAGGTCTTATATATCTCCATTACCCTTATCGGGAGTTGGTTCAGTCAGCTTCCCCGACGGTCTGGTCAAGAGGAGTCCTCTCCTGAGAGGGGGTTGTCTTTCGTTTCTCACTAGAGATGCCTGGCCTTCTTTGCACCCTTTAATTTGGAACTCTATCGTCTTGGCCTCTTCAAAATTCTCTGTGAGGGTTTTCTTAGTGGCTCTTTTAATGAACATGAAAATAGAGGCCGGAAACACATTGGCATAGACCTCGATTTGCAACTCTTGAGCCGGTTTCAACACAAGATGAAATTTGTTTAGGATAGTCGTGAATCTTTGATCGAAATATTTGACCCTTCCCTTTGGGGTCACGGTGGCTGCCAATAATTCAGCCATAAGGGATCCCGTGGTAGTTTCTTCGGAAAATTTGTCAAGGAAATCCTTTTGGAACTTAGTCCAGCTGGTTATGGATCCTACTGGCAAGTTAAAATACCAAGTGGTAGCCGAGTTCTCAAACGTGTAGGGGGAAATCCTACATACCATGTCTTCATGTTGAACGTTCATAATATTGATCATGAGTATGAACTTCTTGATATGATCTTCAGGCAATCCTGAGATTTCAGGATCATACTTGGGGAGAAAATTTTCTGGGTGCCGAGGGAGATTGTGTACTCGTCCTAGGACGGCCGCAGCATCCCCGACCAACCAAGGTTGGTTTTCTTGAAGTGGAACTTCCCTTTCCTCCTCTCGACCATTGTTCTCTTCCATATATTCGGAGTCGAAGTCAAGCTCTTCCTCTTCTGAAATATCGTTAGGTTCGGAGATGTTGACGGCTGGCGTCTCGGGTATGAGGTCAAGGGGTTCTTGGATTTTGGTGATCGTGAAGTCTATTAAGTCTTCGACAGAGTGTATGAGAAATTCGTCGAGAGTGATAACTACTAGTATGCTTTGTTGTTTTCTTCGAGGGAGGATGGGAGTGAAGGGAACATGTCGATTTGTCGAGTGTAGGATTTGGTAATCCTTCTAAATTGATTCACTTCCTCGTGAGGGAGGGCATAAGGTATTTCAGGGTGAAGATATCCTTCCTCGGAGTGGGGTGAGTTATCTGCTTCGGGAGTACTCAATAAAGGTGGGTTTTCTCTTGGATGACTAGCCATGCATGTGGGCCATTACGAATCTATAGGTTGTTCGAAATATCATATAACTTACATATTCATCCATTCATTCTCAGGCCCTCCTTCTAGCGCCAATTATGTTGATGAGGCTTAAATCCCCTGATTCAACAGCAGGAACCAAACCCACCACCAAGGCCCAATTAGAATCTACAGCATTTGGAGTGGAATGGTTCTCCAGATCTTACAATCTAGCCAAATTATCGATGAGCTTTTGTGTTTTCTGGTGAATGCTCTTCCTTCGATAAAAACAGTTTTTTCTGTATTTTCTCTTAGGTGGGGTAGGAATAAGAGATACAAGCTAGTATAAACCAACTTGAAGAAGAGAGGACAAGTGTTTTAACTATTGGGAAGGGATCGAGCTTGGGATAACCTGCTACTCGAACATGCAGATAGCGATCCTATGCCAAAGGGGCTTAGTAATAATACTTTAACTGAAAGAGCATCCAACTACTATCTGAGAAAGCTACTTAGAAGAAAGAAGATGCATATATGATCAAGATTAGGCTAAGAAAAATAATTCATCTACCGAGACATTCACCACATAGCTGAGGTAAACTACTTAGCATAGAGAAATAAACACAACTGTAATCAATGTCACGGTAAGAAGAATAATTCATCTACCAAGACATTCGTCACATAGAAGCACAATGATTTACTTTCATCATTTAAAGCAAGGAACATCAAAACATTGTACCAGATAACTTGACAACAAAATTAATTGCTCTTACTCATTTACTGCAACATTCTTGGAACAGGAAAGGAAGTAATTCTTCTCCAACTCCAATCACATACATCTAATGAAAATAGCTCGTCTMTGGTCCAGAAGGACTTCTTAATTCCTAGAAGTCTCAAATAAATTATCARCAACCAAGAGAAAAGAKTTCTTACAACAACCATCAACCCTTTAACCATCGGTTGATGTTCCTATTTATAATATAAATTCTTAACARTAATTAACGGTAAAATACAATTTTAGCTAATCAAGCATCGCCACGTGGCGTCATCATCTAACAGTCTTTCAATAGTCCATCYGAGTTGTTTCTTGAAAAGGGTGGACTCTCTCATAATCMAACCATCTRATAAATATTTCTTCATAGGTGTTGGCCCATGGAAACCTATGTTGTTCCATTGGAGCCATATAKATTCCCCTGATGTCTACTATGTGCGACCGATATTTTGCAAGGYTGAAGTTCAACTTCTGAAGTATGGCTCTGGCTTTGATTGGATGTCCTRTGAACCGTTGTATTTTCCCAGGCTTTGCATCGGTGATCTTTGCACATTCTTCGGCCCATGACGCATCATGTTCGGCACACAGCTTGATTATTTTGTTTAGGTTGATAAACATATCRGGGGTACCATACTCAAGGAGTCTGATGTCTTTCATTATTTTATTGATTTTATCCCATTGCTTTTGACATTTGGCCCATTKTTCTTGGATTTCTTCRTGTGGGATTCGAGACATGTTGGCCCAGTATTCGGTCGATCATTTCATGCAATTGAGACTGCTTTAACTTACTAKYTGAATGTCGYGGTCTTTCTTTTCTCGACCTTTCTAGATTGCCTCAATAAACTCGAGCCTCTCCACTGCTTGATGTGCCTTCTCATACCATCGCTCYATTTCCTTACATGCCRTGAKTGCCATGAGAGTGTCTTCCTGRAATTCGGCTAWATCTAGATTARCAATTGTTTTTCCTTCTTGAACTCATCATAAAMTTTACYGAACTCATCTTTTAAATACACAGTTGTCTGTGTATCRCCCTTATAATGATCAGCAAGATGGYGCAAGTGTTCAATCTCCTTTTGGGCGAYGRMAAGTTCCTTTTCATCTCTCATGGCTCTGTCCTGGGCGGCCTYCGAGAGGGATTTTCCCACACCAATCATCTCAGACATACCGGTGTCTATTGTATCGATTAATTTCTCCTCAGTGACGACTATGATGGACTGATCTAGGGTGATTCTTCTCTTCTTTGCAGTCTTCTGAATGATAGCTTTCCTCTTTTGATCATAGGAGATCACATAGATGTCTGCGACCTCATCTACCAGGTCTGGTATCTGTTGATCACCCCATGTGAGATTGTTTCCCAAGCTTCCCACAGTTTAAATTTGTTTGAGAGTGGGCTCTCAAACTTCTTTGTTCTGCCTTGTAGATCCAACTTCTACTTGTTGCTCACCGGGGATCTGAGTATTGGGCAAGATAGAGGTGTCTTGTATGGACTTGTCACTTACTTGCTCATCGATCATGGAACTTTCGATTTCCTTCTGTGGAGGCTCATCACTTGGGCCTACATCTATTTCCGATTCATCAGACTTTCCTCTGTGGAGATTACCTTCAGCTTCAGCTTCCTTTTGTGGGATTCCCTAGTCCTAAACCCCAGGCCCAGCAGAAGAGACCTTTTCGGGACTTGGGGAAAAGGTCTTTTTGGGACCTTCTTCTTCTTGGATGTGCACTGGGGTGCCACGAGAAGGCTTTGTGCTCTCGTCATCATTGTATATATGTATTAGCATGCTCAAGGGGTTGGGTGCTTATGTTTCTATCGACACCTGGCATGTCTCTGGTGGAGTTGTTCCTTCTCCTGAGAGATCAATTGGCGATATCATAGACTCGGGATTACTCGACCCATTGGTGCCATCGGTGGCGGTGAGACCAGGATTGCTAGGTTCTGTCGGAACTCTTTGGATGGTAACTAAAATTCTGAAACTTATGGCAGGATGTGGGTTATCCTGCATCAGATTCATTAGTAGCTGAGACTGTTGGTATAAAAGTGTGCCACTTTCTTGAGATGTTTGTTCTTTAGGGAAAACTCTGATGCACACCAGGGATCCCTAATGAGTCTCTGTGACCTCAATGTCTTCTTGGGGGTTATTTGTTTCTTCCTCCAATTCATATGCTACTGCTTCTTCAGGGTGTTGTCCAACTCTTTGAATTGCTTTCTCCAATAATGTGGCCTGCTCTTCATAGCTCAAAGATCTAAACCTCATTCCTCTAGGATTGGCCTTCTTGGATGCCACCATATCCCAGTCTTGAGCATTCTCAGTGAAGACTTCATCCTCAAACCGATCATGGGCATAAGGCCAATATGATGATACCTGTGACGCATGTTGTAGGACCAATCCCTTGGGATCGTGTTTGCGAAATCGACCAGTTTGGAACTGAAATTCCAATTGACCTAGCCCAAGTTGTTTAGCATGCGCGGTGTCTTTGACCATGCAGAAGACGATATGGAATCCATACGGTATGAAAGCTTGCTTCTTGTCTTTCACTAAAGTTGCATTGTATCCTTGTATGATGGTCTGATAGAATATTTCTCCTAATACTAGTCGGTCGGGAACATAAATGGGTAATAAATGTGGTGTCAAAAATCCTGATGTAGGTTTCCCATTCGTCTAAATACCAGTGACCAATTTTGGCTATGACCTTCTTTGATTTGTCTGATAATCTAGGGCATTCTCTCTTAAAGAGTAAGAAGTAAATGGGCGTAATAAAATGATCATAGATAACAGCATGGGATTTCTTGTACCTGTTTTCCCACAAGATGTTGTAGTATACATGGACTGCGAGCTCCGAAGGGTGCCAATTCAAGTTCATCCCAGCAAAAGCGTTCCTGGTGCAAATGGAGGCAAGTAGATACGAAGCCATGTAGAAGACAGGAGTATCTCCTTCCTTTGGTGCCTAAGCCATTTTTATGCATGTGCTCAATTGTTTTGAGATGATAGCCCTCCAATTGAAACCGGTACCCAAAACGGTGACTGTAAAAGCCAGAGGAATCAAAGCTTCCGAAAACTAGGAGCAGTCTTTCTCCCCATGTAATCTACAGATAAGGGCCATGAGATAGGCATATGGTTCCCTCAAATTGACTGTCGGGTACCAGCCAGAAGTTCAGTTGATGAATTTCTTGTCTTCCCTCCACCAGGATGCCAAGATTTTGCTAGTGTCGTGAGAGGCATAGAAACTCACCACGAAATCAGTGCTCAAATTTTCTCCATACTCATTGAGTTTGTAGTATTTCTAAACTTCTGATGGCAGGAAAACCCCAACTCATTCGACATTTCCATCATTAATCAAACATTTATGTGCATCGATGTGATCAATGAGCCACTTTAAGAGCTCAACGCAAGGGAAAACTAGAGACGATCTTGCCACCATGTGCAGATAAGCCCTGCGAATGTTTGGGAAGACCTTGTCATCAAGATTCCTTGTATCAGGGTCATTGTGTGGAGTATATTCGAGGGGCTCTTCTTTCTTGATCTTCTTGAAGACTTCTTCCCAGTGAGGAAATGTTGCCTTTGCTCCAACGCTTGCCTTTGTATCCTCGAAAGTTGGGGGTTGGATGAAGGGATCCTTGGTGATCACCTTGATGATGGACATTGGCTTAGGAGCGAACTCTAATTGTCTTGCAACTGCTAGGGAGGATCTTTCTCCTATTTCTGATTCTTGCAGCTTTGGTGCCCATGGTGATTTTCTAGTGGATGGCTTCTTTGGATCCATTATACCTGTAATCAAAACCCCCTTTAAACACATATATAGAGTAGCATCGGGTGAGTACATATACAAATGAAATTTAAAGCCATAAGAGAACCCATACCTGTAATGCTTGCTAAGAAAAATATTTAATACTCACTGGACTTTGGATGCTTCCTCTGGACTGGTGGCTTCATTCTCCTGTTGGTTCTGAATTCCTTGTTGTGTAGAGTGGGATCACACAAAAGGACTCGAAAGAATATAACTGGGAGATACTACCAGTCATATCAATTAGTTAATACGGGTGATAAATGTAGATTTCAAAATATAACGTTATCAGATTTCTTCCATTAAGACTTAATGGTTGACGGTGGAGGCGCGGATGGAGATGCATTGTATCAGTGAGTTTAACGGTTCCCTTTTGATTCGTGCACAATCTAGTAACTAATGCGTGATCTACAAATTAACTAAAGATATGAATGCGGAGTACTTGACACAGCTAGGGGTTAAATGTCATGTCACATCTTACCTTCATAAAGATCAAGGATCGACTACTATTTTAGATTGTTTGTCAATGTTGCTATTTTCTTGATAAAACTCTCGATACTGATGATGTTGGGATTGGTGATGTTTCGAGCATCGGCGTTCAGCGATGGAACTCCTTATTTGTGCGACACACTTCTCTGCCAAAGCCGAAAGGACTGGCGTTTGGAGAAATCTTTTTGGAGACTATATGCGTAAAATAGATACTCTTATCGGACGATGCTGAAGAATGTTGGCATTCAGCTGCTTTGACTTCCCATACAATTTCGCTACCTTAATCTTTCACCGATGCCGAACTTCTCAAGCAATCCAAGAGAAATCTTGGTCGTTGGTCCCTTGATCAGTCGTGGTGTTTCTCAAGATGGTTCTTAATATGCTAAAGAAAAACTCGGATATGAAACATATCAGATAAGAAGGTTATTAGGCTCAAACCACGATGAGAACAAATTGAAGGTAGAAGACAAGGTGGTACCCAAAAGGAAGTGGTCATAGAACTTTTAGGGTGTGTTGAGCACTCAACACCACCTTGTGTCACTACATGTTGTTTCACCTAGTTATGGGCTAATTTATGCTATTGGTGTCTGCATAGTTGGTTATGATAGTTATTGTGCCAAGGGATTGCTTTAAGGTCGATTGCTATTTTATGGCTCTATTTTTATATCAACATTATTCGGGTCGGTTGGGGAAAACCACGAGGGTTATGCCCTATGTGTTTTCAGTGTTGTTACAGACCAATAAGAAGCCTGATCCTCTGTTCATAGTCTCTCCAACCTGGTGAACTGTCACTTTGTCTTGCAAANCTTTAGATATAATATAACCTAACAACTTACCTTCTTCAACACCAAAGATAGTTTTCTTAGGATTGAATGATATATCATATTTTCGACATCTTTCAAAAATCTGAGTTAAGTGTTGGATGTGTTCCTCTCTATTCTTCGAATACATTGTTGCATCATCTAAATACACTACCAAACACTTACCTATAAGCCCCCAAAATTCCACATACATTCCCCTTTGAAAGGTCACTCCTGCGTTAATCAAGCTGAAAGGCATGCATTTATAAGCGAAGTTTCCCCATTTGGTCCAGAAGGTAGTTTTTAATCGGTCTTCCTCTGAAACCAACACTTGGTTGTATCCTGAGAAACCATCTAGAAGAGAGAAAATTTCCGAGCCCAACACAGTCTATAAGAGTTTCTCCATTGGTGGGATAGGATAATTGTCCTTTTTTGAATCTCTATTGAGATTCTGAAAGTCTACGCATAATCGGATTTCTCCTGACTTTTTTCTTACTAGAACAAGGTTCGCTACCCAGGCGGAATGTCTAACTTGGAAAATTATCTTCGCATCTAAAAGCTTCCTTAACTCTTGATACATTAGGGGTTCCAAAGATGGGTGGTACTTTTGGAGCTTCTGTTGAAAAGGTTTGACTTCGGGTTTCAACGGGATGATGTGTTGAATGATGCGGGTATCATACGTTTTCAAGTCTTTATAGGACCAGGCGAACACATCCTGGTATTGTTTGAAAAAATTGAGGTAGGATTTCCTCTCCTCTTTAGATATTGTTTTGCCGAAATTTACATACTTTGGGTTGTCTGGGGTTCCAAGATTTATAGTTTCGTGGAGGGGGCAAGAGCTACCAGTCTTTGTGTCTTTAGGTCCTTTGAATCGTTCCTTTAGATCAAACAAATTCTCTAGATTTGCTATCCCTTTTGGAATTGTGTGAGCCTTTGGTTTATCCACATGTTGACCCTCCAAAGGACTGGTTTTCATTAGTTTCTCTTGGAACTCTTCATAATCAATAGCGAGGTCTTTGAAGTTGTCTTGATTAGTCAAGAATCTTATGATCTATTCATCCCCCTCAAATACTTTCCAATTAGAGATATTATTAGGTATGGATGGCTTGTAGAGAAGTTCTATAGTGAATCGGGAGGCTTCATAATCTTCTAAAGGCAAGAGTCTTGAAGCAGCGGTGGCTAAGGAGTCAGCAAGGATGTTCTTCACTTCGGGGATCGCAGTGATATTGAAATCTTCAAAGCATTCTATCAGCCTCTGCACCTCCTACTGGTAGTTCTTAAGATGAGGGGAGTTGCAGTGTATAGTGTTTCTCACTTGTCTAGTAATGATTTCTGAGTCTCTGAACACCTTTAATTCCTTGACATTAAGATTGATGGATTTCTTTAACCCTTGTATCAGGGCTTCATACTCGGCAGTGTTATTGGTGCACTCGAATTCTAGTCTACAAGACAAGAAATGGCGTTTACCCTTTTGATCGATGAGGATGCACCCTGCTCCTGAACCCTCTTGTGACTTGGATCCATCAAAACAAAGGGTCCAAATTTGTGAGTGATGATTTCCATTCCAATCAGTGTTCCACTCTTCGATCTTTTCTTCCAGAAGACCTAACCCTAGGTCTTGACAAAAGAGAGAATCTTCCATTGGCATTGTGAATTCTTCTTGAAAAATCATCTCGGAGATTTGGGTAAGAGAAACATCAGACAGGAGAGGAGAAAAATTGCCAAAGTTAGAATCACAAGAATAATTCCCTAGTATGGGAAAATCGGTAGAGGCTGGTTCGTTCAGGGTTTCCAGGTCAGTGACCGTATTTTTCAGATATATTTCCCTATCGATTATGATCATGTTCTTGTATCCCTTTAGCGGTAGCCAAAGGTGTGCCCAGTCTATGCTGAAGTATCTATTTAGTTTTTCGAACCAATATCGGCTCAATAATAGCCCATATGCCTCAGGGATATCCACCACAGTGATGCCAATCACTTGCACGAAATTAGGATGAGTGGCTACCATGATCATCACATATTTGAGTTCCCCCATGACTTTGACCTAGGTCTTGTCTAGTTGTATGACATGATTATCACTCTTTAGAGGTACAGCACCTAATTTGTTACAAATGGCCAAGGGCATGACATTGGAAGATGCCCCGGAGTCTACTAGACAGTTGTGGAGATTCTTGTTGAAGACTTCGAACGTTAAAAGGAAAGGTGGTACAAAAGGCCTCTCCTTCCTGCCTTCTGAGTAGGTGTTTATTGTTGGTTTGCTTTCCAAATCCATAGGGGGGAGATTCTTTTCCTAACCATCGTCGGTGGTCAGGTTTTCTACTGAACCTAGAGCTTGCAATAGAAGGTATTTCTGCTGAGGGATTCTACATATGTCCATAACCGATACATTGGCTTTCATCTTCTTCAAATCTTCTACTACATTGTAATCTAATTTAGGAGAATCATGAGTATGGATACTTATAGGATTTTTACAGGGAGCGAAAGGCATTCTCGGGAGATTGGGAGTTAATTTACTTTGTGAGGCATGGGTGGCATCGATATCTTTTGGGCCAAGTTGACCCTTACTACGTGTTTGTACCACCGATATCTCTGTGGGTGGTGCTTGAGGTGTAAGCAGATCATCCAAAGATGAGATCACATCGAGATCCCATATCAGCATGGTTGTGTCTTGTGGTGGGTCAGCTTCTTCTTAATCGACAATGTTAAAGGTCAAACTGTTGGATGGTTCGGTTAGAGAGACTTCATCCAGAAAATGATTGGTCATTAAATTCATGACGTGGACCCACTGAGGACATTCCCTTTCTGAGTGGTTCTCTTGGTGGTATGTATAGAAAGAATCAGACGTGACATTCCCTAAGTCAATGCTTAGGTTGGCTGGGGGAGGTTCAATTTCTTTGAAAGGCTGGTTTCTTTTAAATAAAGGCTTATAGGGTCTCTGGCCTTGGTTTCCCTCACCCGCATTTCTTTTCATATCTATAATATCATTTGATAGTTTCTTGACCATGAATTGCAGGTCTTATATATCTCCATTACCCTTATCGGGAGTTGGTTCAGTCAGCTTCCCCGACGGTCTGGTCAAGAGGAGTCCTCTCCTGAGAGGGGGTTGTCTTTCGTTTCTCACTAGAGATGCCTGGCCTTCTTTGCACCCTTTAATTTGGAACTCTATCGTCTTGGCCTCTTCAAAATTCTCTGTGAGGGTTTTCTTAGTGGCTCTTTTAATGAACATGAAAATAGAGGCCGGAAACACATTGGCATAGACCTCGATTTGCAACTCTTGAGCCGGTTTCAACACAAGATGAAATTTGTTTAGGATAGTCGTGAATCTTTGATCGAAATATTTGACCCTTCCCTTTGGGGTCACGGTGGCTGCCAATAATTCAGCCATAAGGGATCCCGTGGTAGTTTCTTCGGAAAATTTGTCAAGGAAATCCTTTTGGAACTTAGTCCAGCTGGTTATGGATCCTACTGGCAAGTTAAAATACCAAGTGGTAGCCGAGTTCTCAAACGTGTAGGGGGAAATCCTACATACCATGTCTTCATGTTGAACGTTCATAATATTGATCATGAGTATGAACTTCTTGATATGATCTTCAGGCAATCCTGAGATTTCAGGATCATACTTGGGGAGAAAATTTTCTGGGTGCCGAGGGAGATTGTGTACTCGTCCTAGGACGGCCGCAGCATCCCCGACCAACCAAGGTTGGTTTTCTTGAAGTGGAACTTCCCTTTCCTCCTCTCGACCATTGTTCTCTTCCATATATTCGGAGTCGAAGTCAAGCTCTTCCTCTTCTGAAATATCGTTAGGTTCGGAGATGTTGACGGCTGGCGTCTCGGGTATGAGGTCAAGGGGTTCTTGGATTTTGGTGATCGTGAAGTCTATTAAGTCTTCGACAGAGTGTATGAGAAATTCGTCGAGAGTGATAACTACTAGTATGCTTTGTTGTTTTCTTCGAGGGAGGATGGGAGTGAAGGGAACATGTCGATTTGTCGAGTGTAGGATTTGGTAATCCTTCTAAATTGATTCACTTCCTCGTGAGGGAGGGCATAAGGTATTTCAGGGTGAAGATATCCTTCCTCGGAGTGGGGTGAGTTATCTGCTTCGGGAGTACTCAATAAAGGTGGGTTTTCTCTTGGATGACTAGCCATGCATGTGGGCCATTACGAATCTATAGGTTGTTCGAAATATCATATAACTTACATATTCATCCATTCATTCTCAGGCCCTCCTTCTAGCGCCAATTATGTTGATGAGGCTTAAATCCCCTGATTCAACAGCAGGAACCAAACCCACCACCAAGGCCCAATTAGAATCTACAGCATTTGGAGTGGAATGGTTCTCCAGATCTTACAATCTAGCCAAATTATCGATGAGCTTTTGTGTTTTCTGGTGAATGCTCTTCCTTCGATAAAAACAGTTTTTTCTGTATTTTCTCTTAGGTGGGGTAGGAATAAGAGATACAAGCTAGTATAAACCAACTTGAAGAAGAGAGGACAAGTGTTTTAACTATTGGGAAGGGATCGAGCTTGGGATAACCTGCTACTCGAACATGCAGATAGCGATCCTATGCCAAAGGGGCTTAGTAATAATACTTTAACTGAAAGAGCATCCAACTACTATCTGAGAAAGCTACTTAGAAGAAAGAAGATGCATATATGATCAAGATTAGGCTAAGAAAAATAATTCATCTACCGAGACATTCACCACATAGCTGAGGTAAACTACTTAGCATAGAGAAATAAACACAACTGTAATCAATGTCACGGTAAGAAGAATAATTCATCTACCAAGACATTCGTCACATAGAAGCACAATGATTTACTTTCATCATTTAAAGCAAGGAACATCAAAACATTGTACCAGATAACTTGACAACAAAATTAATTGCTCTTACTCATTTACTGCAACATTCTTGGAACAGGAAAGGAAGTAATTCTTCTCCAACTCCAATCACATACATCTAATGAAAATAGCTCGTCTATGGTCCAGAAGGACTTCTTAATTCCTAGAAGTCTCAAATAAATTATCAGCAACCAAGAGAAAAGAGTTCTTACAACAACCATCAACCCTTTAACCATCGGTTGATGTTCCTATTTATAATATAAATTCTTAACAATAATTAACGGTAAAATACAATTTTAGCTAATCAAGCATCGCCACGTGGCGTCATCATCTAACAGTCTTTCAATAGTCCATCTGAGTTGTTTCTTGAAAAGGGTGGACTCTCTCATAATCCAACCATCTAATAAATATTTCTTCATAGGTGTTGGCCCATGGAAACCTATGTTGTTCCATTGGAGCCATATAGATTCCCCTGATGTCTACTATGTGCGACCGATATTTTGCAAGGCTGAAGTTCAACTTCTGAAGTATGGCTCTGGCTTTGATTGGATGTCCTATGAACCGTTGTATTTTCCCAGGCTTTGCATCGGTGATCTTTGCACATTCTTCGGCCCATGACGCATCATGTTCGGCACACAGCTTGATTATTTTGTTTAGGTTGATAAACATATCGGGGGTACCATACTCAAGGAGTCTGATGTCTTTCATTATTTTATTGATTTTATCCCATTGCTTTTGACATTTGGCCCATTGTTCTTGGATTTCTTCATGTGGGATTCGAGACATGTTGGCCCAGTATTCGGTCGATCATTTCATGCAATTGAGACTGCTTTAACTTACTATTTGAATGTCGTGGTCTTTCTTTTCTCGACCTTTCTAGATTGCCTCAATAAACTCGAGCCTCTCCACTGCTTGATGTGCCTTCTCATACCATCGCTCCATTTCCTTACATGCCGTGAGTGCCATGAGAGTGTCTTCCTGAAATTCGGCTATATCTAGATTAACAATTGTTTTTCCTTCTTGAACTCATCATAAACTTTACTGAACTCATCTTTTAAATACACAGTTGTCTGTGTATCGCCCTTATAATGATCAGCAAGATGGCGCAAGTGTTCAATCTCCTTTTGGGCGACGACAAGTTCCTTTTCATCTCTCATGGCTCTGTCCTGGGCGGCCTCCGAGAGGGATTTTCCCACACCAATCATCTCAGACATACCGGTGTCTATTGTATCGATTAATTTCTCCTCAGTGACGACTATGATGGACTGATCTAGGGTGATTCTTCTCTTCTTTGCAGTCTTCTGAATGATAGCTTTCCTCTTTTGATCATAGGAGATCACATAGATGTCTGCGACCTCATCTACCAGGTCTGGTATCTGTTGATCACCCCATGTGAGATTGTTTCCCAAGCTTCCCACAGTTTAAATTTGTTTGAGAGTGGGCTCTCAAACTTCTTTGTTCTGCCTTGTAGATCCAACTTCTACTTGTTGCTCACCGGGGATCTGAGTATTGGGCAAGATAGAGGTGTCTTGTATGGACTTGTCACTTACTTGCTCATCGATCATGGAACTTTCGATTTCCTTCTGTGGAGGCTCATCACTTGGGCCTACATCTATTTCCGATTCATCAGACTTTCCTCTGTGGAGATTACCTTCAGCTTCAGCTTCCTTTTGTGGGATTCCCTAGTCCTAAACCCCAGGCCCAGCAGAAGAGACCTTTTCGGGACTTGGGGAAAAGGTCTTTTTGGGACCTTCTTCTTCTTGGATGTGCACTGGGGTGCCACGAGAAGGCTTTGTGCTCTCGTCATCATTGTATATATGTATTAGCATGCTCAAGGGGTTGGGTGCTTATGTTTCTATCGACACCTGGCATGTCTCTGGTGGAGTTGTTCCTTCTCCTGAGAGATCAATTGGCGATATCATAGACTCGGGATTACTCGACCCATTGGTGCCATCGGTGGCGGTGAGACCAGGATTGCTAGGTTCTGTCGGAACTCTTTGGATGGTAACTAAAATTCTGAAACTTATGGCAGGATGTGGGTTATCCTGCATCAGATTCATTAGTAGCTGAGACTGTTGGTATAAAAGTGTGCCACTTTCTTGAGATGTTTGTTCTTTAGGGAAAACTCTGATGCAC
Organism: Picea glauca; assembly: GCA_000966675.3. Classification (NCBI taxonomy): domain Eukaryota; kingdom Viridiplantae; phylum Streptophyta; class Pinopsida; order Pinales; family Pinaceae; genus Picea; species Picea glauca. The sequence continues at coordinate 56,602 of JZKD02S1616714.1, forward strand.
ACCAGGGATCCCTAATGAGTCTCTGTGACCTCAATGTCTTCTTGGGGGTTATTTGTTTCTTCCTCCAATTCATATGCTACTGCTTCTTCAGGGTGTTGTCCAACTCTTTGAATTGCTTTCTCCAATAATGTGGCCTGCTCTTCATAGCTCAAAGATCTAAACCTCATTCCTCTAGGATTGGCCTTCTTGGATGCCACCATATCCCAGTCTTGAGCATTCTCAGTGAAGACTTCATCCTCAAACCGATCATGGGCATAAGGCCAATATGATGATACCTGTGACGCATGTTGTAGGACCAATCCCTTGGGATCGTGTTTGCGAAATCGACCAGTTTGGAACTGAAATTCCAATTGACCTAGCCCAAGTTGTTTAGCATGCGCGGTGTCTTTGACCATGCAGAAGACGATATGGAATCCATACGGTATGAAAGCTTGCTTCTTGTCTTTCACTAAAGTTGCATTGTATCCTTGTATGATGGTCTGATAGAA
>JZKD02S1616714.1:124010-167609 GCA_000966675.3 Picea glauca
AAGTACTTCACTATGTTTCTCCATTAATATAACATGGCCTATTTCCTTCATATTATTGTTTATACATGTATGTATATATAGATAGATCTTCTCTTGTCTAATGATATATACTAGGAGTAGAAGGTGTTGTTTTGTTCCTTGCAAACTTTCTTCATCATGATAGAAGCTTGGAAAACAAGGCCAAATATTGAATATCAGCGAGGACAACCATTGAAAAGGAGTAAGTCACACTTATTTCTTATATCTTCTCTGCCTATAGACATAAATAATAGATCTAAAGGAATGTTAGTGTCAATTTGTTTGTTTTTTTTTCTTGGACAATAGGGGTCTAGATATCCAAGGGAGATTTCACATGTCCACAGGGGAAATATTTTGTAACAGAAAATTGGAGACTCCATTGGGGATCGATTGTTCGTAGGTTTCTATCGCTTTAAATCTTCGGTGTCCATTGGTATTTTTCATGTTGATTCTTTTTTTTTGAACCCTTCCTACTTTCTGGTGAATCTGGGCATACTTGAGTATTGTTTCAACCACTTGCAGGCATCAACACTCCTCCACAATGACCCACAGAGTGTTGCAAACCCTTATCAATTCTCCCTGCTAGTGTCCTAAGGAGAATTGACCCATGTTCAATGCCCTCTATGCCTCTTTACAGGAGCATTGATCTCCTTCCTAGGTCAGTTTTCAGCTCAATTTTCTTTCTTCTCCTCATATTTTTCATCCATATCTTTGCTTGAGAAACCTTTGAACTTGGTTATGACTTTGTTTGATTAAAATAATTGTGATCACCAACTTTTATTTCCTACATTGGTCTAACCTGACCCTTTGGTCAAAGTTTGTCATACTAGTGCTTTGATCCTCATTGAGAAGGTTTTCAAACTTTTGTTATCCTGATTTCAAAACTTATGTTGAAGTTTTCTTCATTGATTTGGAATTGCAACTTGGCATTTTGATTCTTGCTACTCAGTTTTTGAGGTTTTCAAACAGTGATTTATTTTCTCTTTTACCATTTTGAGTCCTTGATTGAACAAGTTTTCTCACACTTGAATTCTTTCGGTTCTCATCAAACTTTTGAGTGCACTTTGTTTGGTTTCTTTTTGCTTCGTGTTCCTTTATGTCAAACATTGATTTCTTTCATACTAACTAAAAGTAAGGAAGGAGAAAAGTTTTTCATTTGAAGAGATTTCATTAAATATACAACCAAACAAGGAGAATTTTTTGCATTCTTAGGAATTTTGTTCTGGTACATGTTTTGAAAGAGCTAGTCTTGCTTTAGGATTTTAGATTTGTTTGATAGTTTGGCATCATGCTTCTCTTCATTTAAGAGAAAAATTATAAAGTTGCATGATATTGAGTGCTTGTTAATAAGAAAATAACTCTTCTCCTTCTCATAGATAGAATTCATCGAAAAGAAACATTATCATTTCATTATTTCCGCATTCTATTGGAGTTGAGTCTCACACATCATTACTTTCATCTATGTGGACCTTTCTAAGTAATGAAAGAAATTAAAATCAACCAACGCGCTAATAAATTCAACTAGACATACTTTGGTTTATAGTACACCAACATTAGCATAAGGTTATAATCTTTGGAATAGGAAAAGTGAGTAAATTGTCCAAGATTACTAAACAAGACCGTAGAACACTAAAGAGTGAAAAAATCTAATTGTCGTATCGGCATAGTTGGGAACCCCCTATAAAAAAGGGGCTAAACATGAGGTCATGTGCAGAAGAGAAGCATAGATTACCCCTCCAAAGCTTGACCAATCATAGTGGAAAGAGTGTATATTAGGGGTTTTTCTTGAGTGTTACTGGTTCATTTGGTCTTGGTGCTTCATGAATCTTAAATCTATTCGAGGTCCTCAAGATTTTAATTGGTCCACTGGTCTTCAGTCCTCTGGGAGAGCTTCATACTTTTTTATATAGCCTATACGTTCAGTCCTTATTGTCAAATGTACGCCCCCCTCGGAGGCCGACTGCAAGTTGGTAACCTTAGTGGCCTTTCTTAGGTATCTATAGAGCTAATTTTGGGTGGATTCCCATGTTACCTAGAGAAGATGTCGCATCACACTTTCGTTACCCTTGGAGGGTGATCTCATGAAGCGATGGCTGCTTGCACTGAGAAGGGTTGTTACGTGGAGGTCGGGTTAATTGCTTCTCATATCTTCGTTGATGGCTTGACATCCTGTCTTTGGAAGATCCTTTTACATACTTTTTGTTTGGTTGATTACCTGTAGATATTTTTAGGGGTGTGTGCTTTCAGAGTTCATAGTTGGCCTTAAGGATTTCTATTTTAATTTTCACTGTGGTTGATCAAGGGCTTCGAAGATCTCGCAAAATGCAAGGTTTGGATCCTGAAGTTAAAGAACCTCAACGTGACTCTTCTAACAAAGGAATGGTTGAAGAAAAAACTTCTAAAACCAAGAGTGTATCTCCTGGAGTGGCCAACCGGTCACAACCTTCGTAGAAGGTGTTGTACCTTAGACAAAACCCCCTTTAACTGATCTTCTTGGCCCACTACTTGTTGAACAACCGTCCACGAGATTTCTTGATGCTTATTCTTCTTATCATTCAGCCAATAGGTTATCTTTTGATTACACAGATGGAATATGCATTCCCCCAATGGACCCAGAGATAGTCGCACTAGCACACATCACTATTGTTGGTGCTTCTTCTTTACAGGAAACATCCATGACACAGGTTACTCTGACACAACCACTTGCAAGTACATCTCTCTCCACACATAGGTTGGGTAATATTCATGCTTCACTAATCCCACATATGCACACATGAAGTGATTTACTTGTCTGTCCCATCAGGCAAATACCCCGCAGTCAAATCATTCAAACAACCACATTTACACAAGCTACTCAACCTCTATCTCCAACTTTACAAATGGGGAGTTCTCCTATACCCTTTACTGAAGGCCAATATTCAGTTGGAGGGCAACCTTTTGTTGGGGGAAACCATGAACTGTGAGGTAAACTCTTATCTAGGGGAAACAAAAACAAACATGGGGGAAAGTAGCTCATGCAGGTCTTTCCATTCCCACTATTATTGGCATGTATCCTAGGCAACCATATCGAGGAGCTAAAAATCCTTTGTGGGTTCAACCTAATCCTACAGGCATTCCTCAGCAAGGAATTATTCCTAATAAATCTGTGAACCCCATGATTCCAACACAAAGGCCCCCTCAAACACAGCATATGGGAGGTCTATCGGGCCAACAACAATACATATTGGGGGGGGTCGTTGGGTCAACTGCAGTACATGGGAGGACCATCAAGTCAACTGCAATACATGGGGGGACCCTTAAGTCAACCACAATACATGGGGGGTCATCCACAGTACATGGGAGGACCATTTGGTTTTTCCATCCCATCGCAACCTATATATGGTCCTACTGGTGTTACTATGCCACATGGTTACTACTAGTATCCATGGGTTAACCGACATCTTCCATTATTGGCTACGTTAGATCTACATGATATGTCATGTTTGACTAATGATCTTGTACTGCATGCCCCATTTTGGCCTCCAATCTATGCCAAACTACCATCTAATATCCCAAAATTCGATTGGAGACCTAAAGAAGACCCCAATAACCACGTAATGACCTTCCATATTTAGTGTTCTTCGAACTCTTTGATGGATGATTACATTCAATTACTGTTGGATTACTGAGAGGGGGGGTGAATCAATAATAGAGATTTTAATCCTTTTAACCATAGTATACAAGTGTTTTTTATCTGTAATATCAATATAACATTATCATTCAACAAAAGTAGAGTAAATAAACCATGAACAATGAAAAATCATATACATACACGATACACCAGTATTTTTATGTGGGAAACCAAAGAGGAAGAAAACCACATAATGTTTTTTCTTATATGTCTTTAAGAATTACATTCATTGAAAGTACCAACTTCCTTTGTTCTCCAGTTGCAACTGGAAGGAGGCTCCAACCACCTATATTTTCAGGCTACAACCTGAAGGAAGCTCCAACTCCCCAATTCTCTGGCTACAACTAGAAGGAGGCTACAACCCCCTATGTTCTTTGGCTACAACCAAAAGGTGGATACATCCACCTATACGCCATACTACCACCTTGAAATATAAGTTTCAAATGATTAAACCACTACCACACTTTCCCTGTGAGATATACCACTGTAAACCTGTACCAATCTGTGCCAACAACCTGTAACCAACATGTACCAAAAGCTTGTAATCAACCTTGTACCAGAATTCAGCATGTACCAACTAACACCAACAGGTATGTGACATGTATATGTTGCAGCTTGGGTATGTATGCGCCCTTTCTATACTGTAGCCTACATATGTACACGGCCTGTATATACTTCAGGCTCCGTAGACCTTCAAAAATATATTATTTTCACCTTTTCTGAAACTTAGACACTTTGGTACCTCTGTCAAATCAACCTGCAACTTGTCACTGTGTCTAATATGTAGTTGTGCCTTATGCATACATCATCATACATATCCCTTAACCAAGTGCATCTATATCTCTCTAGTTGTGTGCCATACATGTGTATACAATCGTGATCAAGTGCAATAAGCCTCACATGGACTAGACATCAAACCCTCACCGACATGCAGCCTCAAACTTCACAAACAACTTTTCAACCACTTCACAACCAAAATCCCTCAACCATGTACCAAAAAATCCCTCAAACATGTGCTAAGAAATATAAGATATGCCTCAACACTAACAAGATGTACCAATGATAAATATCAGATATACTAGCATTGTATTTATGTAGATCTAACTTATATAGTAGGTGGCATACAACCAATAGTCTAGGGAAAATCCTCAAACCCCCAAAACCATATCTCATGCAGACAACAATATCCAAATACTCATAAAAATAGGACATACCTTTTGAACCTGTAGGTAGATCTGTTGTACTTGATCATTGTAGACCTTTCTGGGAGCTTACTTTCAGACTCTGAAAAATTGGCACCCTCAACAACTCAATATTTCATGGCTTTTCCAATTTTACCCGCCCTGTTATACTGCCATCCCACATACATACGCAACTTCCTCCACTGCAGCCTACATACACCTCAAAAATTGGGTTTTTTTCAGTTTTTTGCAACTCCGAAACTTTCGTCGTCGATCCTTCTTGCTACCTTATACTTGTGTAACTTCATATGTATCAAGGATTACCTACAATAAACCTTACACAATAATAGATATTCAATATTCTCAATAGGTTCTAATAGGAGACCCTTGCTCTCTTATTTATACTCTCCAAGTAGCTTCCTCTAGGGGTTACCTTCTAACCAACTTAACCTAACTTCCGTATTTTAGGGCTAAGCCACTTCTAACCACTTGTCCACTTATAACCACTTTATCCACAAATAGTAAACTCTCCACTTCTAGTTCAAACTAATTTATTTTTAATTATTTTCTTATTGCAACAACCTCACCCATGATTAACTCCTAGTTTCACCCACTTTGACTAGTCAATTTCTTCTAGGGGTTTCTAGAATAATTTGACTTCTTTGACCTTCTATGGGCTTCTAGATAACTCAAGAGGGTTCTCCAAATTCACAAGGCCATAACTCTCTAACCGTGAGAAGTTATGTGACGTGCCACATATCACCGGAAATGACATGACATGTATTATCCATCTAGAATAGTCTTACCTACAAATAAATTGATCTTCATACCTTTCTACCTCAAAGAATATTGAGTCACATGACCATATTGTTGGGGCTACCAGAATATGCTATCATACTTACTTCAAGGGTTGACATCAATGACAACCAACCCATTTAATCAACAATCTCCCCCTTTGGCATTGATGGCAACACTCTGATGCAATAATGAATTCATATCGCTCATACTCCCACTGTGACCATCGATCCCCCTATAAACATACCTATGTGCTCTCTCTCCAAGCATATAACTCTCTACCCATGCATTTGAAAAATGTAGCCCCCTTTGACATCAATGGAAAAGGTGACTTCCTGTTAGAGTTGCTCCCCCTAACTAAACTATCCTTGGGGTTTCTCCCCCTGACTGAACTCTTCCTGAAACTTCTACCCCAAACTGAACTTCTCTATTTATGGTGCTTCCTCGTGTAAATATAATACATATAAGAATAACATTCAAAATTCATTTCGGGGAAGAAACTATGCCAAGTTTTTGACTAAGATACTCAAAGGCTTCCCTTGGAAATGGTTTTGTAAAGATGTTTGCAATTTGTTCTTTCGTGCCAACATACTAAACTTGAATGTTCTTCTCTACAACATGTTCCCATAGAAAAATGATACATGATTTGAATGTGCTTCGTCTTGGAGTGCATCACTGGATTCTTTGAGATATTGATGACGCTTATATTATCACAATATATTGGGATAGGATCATCATACTCAACCTGTATATATGTCAAAGTTTGTTTCATCCATAGAACCTATGTACAATATGTTGTTGTTGCAATGTACTCTGCTTTGGCTGTAGACAATGATATTGATGTCTTTTTCTTGCTTATCCAAGATACCAAACACTCACTGAAGTAGAATGTTTCTCCACTTGTACTTCTTCAGTCATCAATGCAACCTGCCCAATCTGCATCTATGTAGACAACAAGTGATAGATATTTTCCTTTCGGATACCATAATCCAAACTCTTATGTACCCTTGTATACACGAAGATCCTCTTTACTACTAGAACATGTGATTCCTTTAGTGCTACTTGAAATCGTGCCACCTGTCCAACTGCATGCATTACATCTAATCTAGATGTTGTCACATAAAGTAAGTTGTCAATCATTGACCTATAATTCCTTTGATCTATAGCCTTTGAATCATCTTTACTTAACTTACAACTGGTTTCCAATCTTCCATTCTGAACGTCTTTAGCATTTCTCTCATATACTTGGTTTGAGAAATAAAAATTCCTTTGTTGCTTTGACATATCTGAAGACCCAAAAAGAAGGATAGTTCTCCAAGTAATGACATTTCAAATTCATTTTGCATATCTTTTGCAAATTTCTGGCTCATCCTGTCATCATCACTTCCAAAAATAATATCATCAACATAAACTTCAATTAACAAAATATTATCTTGATTTACCTTTATGTAGAGGTTTTTGTCTACATTTCCTTTCTTGAACCCTTGTTGTTGTAAATATTTGTCCACTATGGAATACCATGCTCTGGGGGCTTGTTTGAGACCATACAAGTCCATCTTCAACCTGCAAACACAATCTTCATTCTCTGACAACTACAATCCTTATGGTTGCTCAATATAGACTTCTTCTTCTAGATCCCCATTCAGGAAGGTTGATTTCACGTCCATCTAATACACTTTAATATTCTTGGAGCATGCATAAGCTAGGATCAATATGATTGCTTCCATTCTAGCAACTAGAGAAAACGTCTCTTCAAAGTCAATACCTTCAACCTGTGTGTATCCTTTACATACCAATCTATCTTTTTTCTCGGTAACTTGTCTGTGTTCATTCAATTTATTTCTGAAGACCCACTTTGTATCAATCACATTATTGTACCTTGGCCTCAGAACCAATTCCCAAGTGTCATTCTTCTCTATCTGATTCAACTCATCATCCATGGCATTTATCCAGAACTCATCCTTGTTGGCTTCTTCAAAGTTGCTTGGATCAATCGAGGATAAGACTGCTAGGTGCAGTTGTTGTAGTGAAAAAATTCTTCTTCTAGTCTCAACTCCTGCATATTTGTTCCCAATAATCTGATCTAATGGATGATTCTTGTGTATTCATTTGCTAGGTGTATTTGGAGGTACTTGAAGATATTATTGTTCTTGCTCTTCTGCTTCTAGTTTTTCTTCTTCATCTTCCCCTTCTGCTACTTCTTCTTCCTTTGCTTCTTCTTCGTGAACTTGTCCCATTGACTCCTTTTCTTCTTCCTTTATTTTTCATCCACCTGTCTCACCAACCATCACATTGATGTTTTCCACAACTTTGTTGAGGCTTAGATTGAAACATTTGTATGTTTTCCTTATGCTCGAATACCCAACATGTATGCCTTTATCCATATGAGAGTCAAACTTTCCCATTCTTCCATCTTCTCTTTTGATGTAACATTTACTTCCAAAAACTCTGAAGTCTTTCACATTCACTTAACTTCCTTTCCATAGCTCGTAGGGAGTCTTATCACTATTGTTTCTAAGCATTACTATGTTTAGAATATGAACTATTGTATGCACTGCATGTGCCTAAAAGACATTTGTCAACTTGGAATCCATTAATATAGTTTGAGCCATTTCCTTTAATGTCATGCTCTTCCTTTCGACAACTCCATTCTATTGAGGTGTCCTAGCAACAAAGAATTGTCTTTTTATGCCATGCTTGTTGCAGAAATCCATAAATTCCTTTTAAGTAAACTCTCCTCCATTATCATATTTCAAACATTTGATTTTTGAATCCATTTCATTTTCAACCATTTCCTTGTATACCTTGAATTTATCGAACGCTTCTGACTTCTTCCTGAGAAAACAAATTGTAGTCATCCTTATATAATCATCAACCAATAACACAAAATATTGCTCATCATTTAAACACTTTGTTCTAGTTGGTCCAACTAGATCAGTATGCACAATTTCCAACGGTCTTGTTCTAGAGTATTCCTTTGATTTGAATTTGGTCTTTGTTTGCTTTCCTTGTTGACAATGCTTACATAAGGTCTTGGTTGGCTTCATGATCTGGGTCATTTCTCTGAGTGCTTCATTTTTGTTGATTTTGACAAGTTTGTCAAAGTTTATGTGACCCATCCTTCTATGTCATAGCCAAACTTCATCTTCCTTTCCGAAACAACACTTTTCATTTCCAATTTCACTTAATACATATATGTTGCTTGAAGTTATTACAGTTGTTGCAACCAATCTGCCTGAATCTGCTTTTCTTATCTTGCACTTTTGTGAATCAAACACAAGTTTCTTACCTTCTTCGCACATTTGACTTACACTTAGAAGATTGTGTTTCATATCTTCCACTAGTAGAACATTTTATGCCTTCGTATCCTTGTTTCTAATTCTGACTGTTCCTCTTCCAATGATTCTAGCTGAGTCATTGTTTCCAAAGGAAACTGATGTCATCATCACCTCTCATGTTCTTTGAGCAACCATTATCAACATACCAACCACGTTTCTTGTGTTTAGCTTGTAGAGCGAGTGTGCATTCTTCATTTTTGTACCAATTATGTTTTCTTATACATATTCTCTATTGAGGTTCATGTATGTGATTGTTGTTATTCTGTTGTGATTCTATAGGATGGATTGTCATTCTACAATCTTTGGCTATGTGTCCAAAGTTGTTGCACTTGTAGCATTACACTCCAGTGCTCAAGGATTCAAACCTATTGTATCTTCTTCTCTGTGTTTCACTAGGCCTTCTTGGATAACCATTTTGTGCATGACTTTCAAAGTTGTTTATGTTTCTGCTATTTGCTCTATAATTTACAACTTTATGTCCAAAATTTTTACATGAATAACATAAACCAAAAAATATAGTTTGATACCTGGGAGTTCAAGATCTTCTGACAGGAGTTACTCTTCTAAATCCTTCTTCTTCTTGAGGCCTTCTTGTTTATGACTGTCAGTGATTCTGAAATCTAAATCTTCTGGGTGGAGGAGTGTCTTTGTGATCTTCCTTGTAAAACTTTGTGTCTCCTCTCACTATCTTTGCATAGCTTCTTGGTTGTGTTTCTTGATATGTTGTTTTGGATCTTGATCCATCTTTTGTCTGATTGTATCCAAGTCCGAACTTGTCATGATTTGGCCTTTGATTGCTAATAATATCATCCAAAACTTTTGAGTTATTCTGCATGTTTTTCTTTTGAAGATCTTTTCTCAATGTGACAATATTTGCTTCCAAAATTTCAATGATCCTGTCTCTTTCTTCTAACCATTCTTTGAGTGCTTCTTCAATTATTTTCTTCTTCAACTTAAACTTTTAATTTAGTGATCATCTGCTCTAATTCTTTAGATTTGGAATTTTGAGTTTCCTCTTTTTCTTTTTAGTTTTGCCTGTAGTGACTTGTTTTCTTCATTTCTCTTTTTATAACTTCTATAGCATTCAACAGTTCTTCTCTGTAGTCAACTTCTTCCTCTTCATATTCTTCTTTAGTGCATTCTTCATCAGAATTTTCTATTGCCATGAATAGAACCTTTTATATATCTCTTTCACCGTCTTCATCTTCGCCTGATGAGATGTTGTCTTCTTTAGTGCAAAAACTTTTCTTGAAGAATTTATTTTTGGTCCTTTTGCCTTTGTAAACGTGTTTGTTATTTGAGTCATATTATTCATTTCCTTTCTTTTTCTTATGGGGACACTTGTTAGTGAAATGACCAATACCATCACAATTAGAACAAATCAATGGAAGCTAACCTTTGTATTTGCCATGGGTTCCATTTTTCAATCTTCTAACAAAGTTGACTACTTCTTCATCATCTTCTGAGATGTCATTGTTGTTGTTATCTGACTTTGCATGTTGCATGACCTTTTTCTTTGACTTCTTTGATTCTTTGAATATTGTTTCTTTTGTAACTGGATTCTCCTGTTCAGTTCTCATTTCATATGTTGTGAATATTCCATGTATCTCATTCATGCTTATTGAATCCAGATTTGTTCTTTCTTCTAGTGTTGAGATCTTAGGATCAAATCTCATTGGAAGAGATCTTAGTACCTTTTGACCAATTATAGATTCATCAACTTCTTCTCCAAATCCTCTAATTGTGTTCATTGTTTCATCAACTCACAAAAAGTAAGTTGTAATATTCTCATCTTCCTTCATCTTAAGTTGTTCAAATTAACCTCTGTAAGTTTGAAGCTTTGTTGCCTTGACTTTTGTGTCTCCTTCATAAACATTCAGAAGTTTGTCCCAAAACTCATTTGTGGAGTTGCAATGCATAAATTTGACATATATTGAATGAAAAAGACCATTCAGAAGAGCATTTTTGGCTTTTGAATTATTTATACTGAGTTTTCGTCAATTTTCATTTGTTGGAGGAACGACGAGTTCTTTATATCCATCTACAATCGATTGCCAAACCTCAAATCCATGTGCTTGTACATATGTTTTCATCCTTTTGTTCCAGAATGCATAGTTTTGTCCATCAAACTGTGGTATTCCATTTTTATACATATTGTTTCCCTCCATGATCTACCTTCCAGTGGTTAAACTGATTCCTGAAGGAACTGGCTCTGATACCAATTGTTGGATTACTGAGAGAGGGGGTGAATCAGTAATAGAGATTTTAATCCTTTTAACCATGGTATATAAGTGTTGTTTATCTATAATATCAATATACCATTATCATTCAACAAGAGTAGAGAAAATAAACCATGAAGTATGAACAATCATACAAATACATAGTACACCAGTATTTTTAAGTGGAAACCCAAAGCGGGAGAAAACCATAAAATATTTTTTCTTATATGTCTGTAAGAATTAAATTCATTGGAAGCACCAACTTCCTTTGTTCTCCAGAAGCAACTAGAAGGAGGCTCTGACCCCCTATATTTTCAGGCTACAACATGAGGGAAGCTCCAACTCTCCAATTCTCTTGCTACAACTAGAAGGAGACTACAAACCCCTATGTTCTCCTACTACAACTGCCTATCCTTGCATTGTTCTAACACTGTAAGAATGTACCAATATGTGCCAACAACATGTAACCAACCTATACCAAAATCCTATAATCAATTATGTACTAGAGTTCATCATGTACCAACAAACACCAATAGGTATGCGACCTATATATGTTGCAGCTCGCGTGTGTACATGCCCTGTATATACTGCAACTTGTGTATGTATGTAGCTTGTCTATACTTTAGCCTGTGTACACCTTTAGAAAGCTAGGTTTTTCACCTTTAATAAAACTCAGACACTTTGTTGCCATTGTCAAATCAACCTGCAACCTGTCATTGTGTCCAATATGTAGTTGTGTCTTATGCATAAATCATCATACATATCCCTTAACCAAGTGCATCTATATCTCTCTAGTCATGTGCCATACAAGTGTATACAATCACGATCAAGTGTAATAACTCTCACATCGACTAGAAATCAAACCCTCACTGATATGATGCCTCAAACTTCACAACCAAAATCCCTCAACCATGTACCACAAAATCTCTCAACCATGTGCCAAGAAATACAAGATATGCCTCAACACTAACAAGATGTACCAATGATAAATATCAAATATACCAGCATTGTATTTTGTAGATATGACTTATACAGTAAGTGTCATACAACCAATAGTCTCTCTAGGGAAAATCCTCAAACCCCCATAACCATATCTCATGTAGGCAAAAATATCCAACTACTCATAAAAATAGGACATACCTTTTGAACCTGTAGGAAGATCTGTTGTACCTGATCATTGTAGACCTTCCTAGGAGCTTGATTTCAGAATCTGAAAACCTGGCACCCTAAAAAACTCAAGATTTCATGGCTTTTCCAACTGCGTGCACCCTGTTATACTGTCGGCCCGCGTACACCTCAAAAACTAGAATTTTTTCAGTATTTTTGCAACTCTGAAACATTCGTTGTCAACCCTTCTTACTACCTTAGACTTGTGTAACTTCAGATGTATCAATGATTACCTGTAATAAACCTTACACAATAATAGATATTTAATGTGCTCAATAGGTGTTAATAGGAGACCCTTGCTCTCTTATTTATACTCTCCAAGTAGCTTTCTATAGGGGTTACCTTCTAACCAACTTACCCCAACTTCCTTATTTAAGGGCTAACCCACTTCTAACCACTTGTCCACATATAACCACTTTATCCACAAATAGAAATCTCTCCACTTCTAATTGCAACTAATTTATTTTTAATTATTTTCTCATTGCAACAACTTAACCCGTGATTAACTCCTAGTTTCACCCACTTTGACTACTCAACTTCTTCTAGGGTTTTCTAGAATAATTTGACTTCTTTGACCTTCTAGGGGCTTCTAGATAATTGAAGAGAATTCTCCAACTTCACAAGGCCATAACTCTCTAACCGTGAGGAGTTATGTGACATTCTACATATCACCAGAAATGGAATGACATGTAATATCCATCTAGAATATTCTTACCTACAAATACACTGATATTCATACCTTTATACCTCAACAATCTTGATTCCCATAACCATATTGTTGGGGCTATAGGAATTTGCTACTGGACTTGCTTCAAGGGTTTAGATCAATGAGAACCAACCCAATTAATCAGCAATTACGAATTTTCAAACGAACCCTCATTGGAGTGGCAACGAAATGGTATATTGAACTTCCACGACATTCCTTTAGCGACTTCAACTCTTTAGCTATGGATTTTTTTGCGCATTTCCAACTGTCGATTCAGTATTAAAACGGTACAAAGCTTTTAAATTCTCTTAAGTAATCCACCTCTGCTCACATATCTGATCATATTCATGAATGGAGATGGCGACAACAGTTGATTAAAGCCACGATTATGAACCAACTCTTGGCAGATTGGTTTACCAAGTCACTTTTTCCACCCATCGCTAGAGATTTCGCCATGGGAGGTGTTGTCACTGAGGAGCAAGCCATCGGTCGTGCTCAATATTTGGACTTGGTATATTCCCAATCCAACACACTTTATGATATGATCCCTCATTCTCCTCGCTCTTCAAATGATCCATTAAGACCTGCTCTGAAATCCCATGCCGATGGCGTGGTGGGTTCCATTACCAAAACTGCTTACTCTCATGTTCAAATATCTGAGATAAATGCGATCCATTCCACTTCATATCAACAACTTGTAGGTAAGAAGAAAAAGAAGGGTAAATCCAAGATATATTCTAACCAACGTGAGAGTACAAAAAATATTGAAACCCAACTGAAAAGGAAAACTAAGCTTCCATGTATGATTTGTACGGAGAACCACTACACGAAAGATTGCCCTCGTCGTCAGGAAGTCGCTAAATTTATGAAGGATACCTCCCTACCCGTAGTGTTAACTGATCCTTTCCCAACTTAGCAGCAACAAATGGTTGCACAAAATCTTACCCCTTCGCAAGGGGGCAATGCTAGTCATTCCCACCATGGGGATGCTTCCTCAAGCATCGCTCAGGTTTTTATGTGTAAGGAGACGATTAGTCTAACAACTAGAGCTAAGAATTATGACACTCTTCCATATAATCATACCAATGGAGGTGCTACCGATAAGCCCTCCACTTCCACTNTTGTCTGTCCCATCAGGCAAATACCCCGCAGTCAAATCATTCAAACAACCACATTTACACAAGCTACTCAACCTCTATCTCCAACTTTACAAATGGGGAGTTCTCCTATACCCTTTACTGAAGGCCAATATTCAGTTGGAGGGCAACCTTTTGTTGGGGGAAACCATGAACTGTGAGGTAAACTCTTATCTAGGGGAAACAAAAACAAACATGGGGGAAAGTAGCTCATGCAGGTCTTTCCATTCCCACTATTATTGGCATGTATCCTAGGCAACCATATCGAGGAGCTAAAAATCCTTTGTGGGTTCAACCTAATCCTACAGGCATTCCTCAGCAAGGAATTATTCCTAATAAATCTGTGAACCCCATGATTCCAACACAAAGGCCCCCTCAAACACAGCATATGGGAGGTCTATCGGGCCAACAACAATACATATTGGGGGGGGTCGTTGGGTCAACTGCAGTACATGGGAGGACCATCAAGTCAACTGCAATACATGGGGGGACCCTTAAGTCAACCACAATACATGGGGGGTCATCCACAGTACATGGGAGGACCATTTGGTTTTTCCATCCCATCGCAACCTATATATGGTCCTACTGGTGTTACTATGCCACATGGTTACTACTAGTATCCATGGGTTAACCGACATCTTCCATTATTGGCTACGTTAGATCTACATGATATGTCATGTTTGACTAATGATCTTGTACTGCATGCCCCATTTTGGCCTCCAATCTATGCCAAACTACCATCTAATATCCCAAAATTCGATTGGAGACCTAAAGAAGACCCCAATAACCACGTAATGACCTTCCATATTTAGTGTTCTTCGAACTCTTTGATGGATGATTACATTCAATTACTGTTGGATTACTGAGAGGGGGGGTGAATCAATAATAGAGATTTTAATCCTTTTAACCATAGTATACAAGTGTTTTTTATCTGTAATATCAATATAACATTATCATTCAACAAAAGTAGAGTAAATAAACCATGAACAATGAAAAATCATATACATACACGATACACCAGTATTTTTATGTGGGAAACCAAAGAGGAAGAAAACCACATAATGTTTTTTCTTATATGTCTTTAAGAATTACATTCATTGAAAGTACCAACTTCCTTTGTTCTCCAGTTGCAACTGGAAGGAGGCTCCAACCACCTATATTTTCAGGCTACAACCTGAAGGAAGCTCCAACTCCCCAATTCTCTGGCTACAACTAGAAGGAGGCTACAACCCCCTATGTTCTTTGGCTACAACCAAAAGGTGGATACATCCACCTATACGCCATACTACCACCTTGAAATATAAGTTTCAAATGATTAAACCACTACCACACTTTCCCTGTGAGATATACCACTGTAAACCTGTACCAATCTGTGCCAACAACCTGTAACCAACATGTACCAAAAGCTTGTAATCAACCTTGTACCAGAATTCAGCATGTACCAACTAACACCAACAGGTATGTGACATGTATATGTTGCAGCTTGGGTATGTATGCGCCCTTTCTATACTGTAGCCTACATATGTACACGGCCTGTATATACTTCAGGCTCCGTAGACCTTCAAAAATATATTATTTTCACCTTTTCTGAAACTTAGACACTTTGGTACCTCTGTCAAATCAACCTGCAACTTGTCACTGTGTCTAATATGTAGTTGTGCCTTATGCATACATCATCATACATATCCCTTAACCAAGTGCATCTATATCTCTCTAGTTGTGTGCCATACATGTGTATACAATCGTGATCAAGTGCAATAAGCCTCACATGGACTAGACATCAAACCCTCACCGACATGCAGCCTCAAACTTCACAAACAACTTTTCAACCACTTCACAACCAAAATCCCTCAACCATGTACCAAAAAATCCCTCAAACATGTGCTAAGAAATATAAGATATGCCTCAACACTAACAAGATGTACCAATGATAAATATCAGATATACTAGCATTGTATTTATGTAGATCTAACTTATATAGTAGGTGGCATACAACCAATAGTCTAGGGAAAATCCTCAAACCCCCAAAACCATATCTCATGCAGACAACAATATCCAAATACTCATAAAAATAGGACATACCTTTTGAACCTGTAGGTAGATCTGTTGTACTTGATCATTGTAGACCTTTCTGGGAGCTTACTTTCAGACTCTGAAAAATTGGCACCCTCAACAACTCAATATTTCATGGCTTTTCCAATTTTACCCGCCCTGTTATACTGCCATCCCACATACATACGCAACTTCCTCCACTGCAGCCTACATACACCTCAAAAATTGGGTTTTTTTCAGTTTTTTGCAACTCCGAAACTTTCGTCGTCGATCCTTCTTGCTACCTTATACTTGTGTAACTTCATATGTATCAAGGATTACCTACAATAAACCTTACACAATAATAGATATTCAATATTCTCAATAGGTTCTAATAGGAGACCCTTGCTCTCTTATTTATACTCTCCAAGTAGCTTCCTCTAGGGGTTACCTTCTAACCAACTTAACCTAACTTCCGTATTTTAGGGCTAAGCCACTTCTAACCACTTGTCCACTTATAACCACTTTATCCACAAATAGTAAACTCTCCACTTCTAGTTCAAACTAATTTATTTTTAATTATTTTCTTATTGCAACAACCTCACCCATGATTAACTCCTAGTTTCACCCACTTTGACTAGTCAATTTCTTCTAGGGGTTTCTAGAATAATTTGACTTCTTTGACCTTCTATGGGCTTCTAGATAACTCAAGAGGGTTCTCCAAATTCACAAGGCCATAACTCTCTAACCGTGAGAAGTTATGTGACGTGCCACATATCACCGGAAATGACATGACATGTATTATCCATCTAGAATAGTCTTACCTACAAATAAATTGATCTTCATACCTTTCTACCTCAAAGAATATTGAGTCACATGACCATATTGTTGGGGCTACCAGAATATGCTATCATACTTACTTCAAGGGTTGACATCAATGACAACCAACCCATTTAATCAACAATCTCCCCCTTTGGCATTGATGGCAACACTCTGATGCAATAATGAATTCATATCGCTCATACTCCCACTGTGACCATCGATCCCCCTATAAACATACCTATGTGCTCTCTCTCCAAGCATATAACTCTCTACCCATGCATTTGAAAAATGTAGCCCCCTTTGACATCAATGGAAAAGGTGACTTCCTGTTAGAGTTGCTCCCCCTAACTAAACTATCCTTGGGGTTTCTCCCCCTGACTGAACTCTTCCTGAAACTTCTACCCCAAACTGAACTTCTCTATTTATGGTGCTTCCTCGTGTAAATATAATACATATAAGAATAACATTCAAAATTCATTTCGGGGAAGAAACTATGCCAAGTTTTTGACTAAGATACTCAAAGGCTTCCCTTGGAAATGGTTTTGTAAAGATGTTTGCAATTTGTTCTTTCGTGCCAACATACTAAACTTGAATGTTCTTCTCTACAACATGTTCCCATAGAAAAATGATACATGATTTGAATGTGCTTCGTCTTGGAGTGCATCACTGGATTCTTTGAGATATTGATGACGCTTATATTATCACAATATATTGGGATAGGATCATCATACTCAACCTGTATATATGTCAAAGTTTGTTTCATCCATAGAACCTATGTACAATATGTTGTTGTTGCAATGTACTCTGCTTTGGCTGTAGACAATGATATTGATGTCTTTTTCTTGCTTATCCAAGATACCAAACACTCACTGAAGTAGAATGTTTCTCCACTTGTACTTCTTCAGTCATCAATGCAACCTGCCCAATCTGCATCTATGTAGACAACAAGTGATAGATATTTTCCTTTCGGATACCATAATCCAAACTCTTATGTACCCTTGTATACACGAAGATCCTCTTTACTACTAGAACATGTGATTCCTTTAGTGCTACTTGAAATCGTGCCACCTGTCCAACTGCATGCATTACATCTAATCTAGATGTTGTCACATAAAGTAAGTTGTCAATCATTGACCTATAATTCCTTTGATCTATAGCCTTTGAATCATCTTTACTTAACTTACAACTGGTTTCCAATCTTCCATTCTGAACGTCTTTAGCATTTCTCTCATATACTTGGTTTGAGAAATAAAAATTCCTTTGTTGCTTTGACATATCTGAAGACCCAAAAAGAAGGATAGTTCTCCAAGTAATGACATTTCAAATTCATTTTGCATATCTTTTGCAAATTTCTGGCTCATCCTGTCATCATCACTTCCAAAAATAATATCATCAACATAAACTTCAATTAACAAAATATTATCTTGATTTACCTTTATGTAGAGGTTTTTGTCTACATTTCCTTTCTTGAACCCTTGTTGTTGTAAATATTTGTCCACTATGGAATACCATGCTCTGGGGGCTTGTTTGAGACCATACAAGTCCATCTTCAACCTGCAAACACAATCTTCATTCTCTGACAACTACAATCCTTATGGTTGCTCAATATAGACTTCTTCTTCTAGATCCCCATTCAGGAAGGTTGATTTCACGTCCATCTAATACACTTTAATATTCTTGGAGCATGCATAAGCTAGGATCAATATGATTGCTTCCATTCTAGCAACTAGAGAAAACGTCTCTTCAAAGTCAATACCTTCAACCTGTGTGTATCCTTTACATACCAATCTATCTTTTTTCTCGGTAACTTGTCTGTGTTCATTCAATTTATTTCTGAAGACCCACTTTGTATCAATCACATTATTGTACCTTGGCCTCAGAACCAATTCCCAAGTGTCATTCTTCTCTATCTGATTCAACTCATCATCCATGGCATTTATCCAGAACTCATCCTTGTTGGCTTCTTCAAAGTTGCTTGGATCAATCGAGGATAAGACTGCTAGGTGCAGTTGTTGTAGTGAAAAAATTCTTCTTCTAGTCTCAACTCCTGCATATTTGTTCCCAATAATCTGATCTAATGGATGATTCTTGTGTATTCATTTGCTAGGTGTATTTGGAGGTACTTGAAGATATTATTGTTCTTGCTCTTCTGCTTCTAGTTTTTCTTCTTCATCTTCCCCTTCTGCTACTTCTTCTTCCTTTGCTTCTTCTTCGTGAACTTGTCCCATTGACTCCTTTTCTTCTTCCTTTATTTTTCATCCACCTGTCTCACCAACCATCACATTGATGTTTTCCACAACTTTGTTGAGGCTTAGATTGAAACATTTGTATGTTTTCCTTATGCTCGAATACCCAACATGTATGCCTTTATCCATATGAGAGTCAAACTTTCCCATTCTTCCATCTTCTCTTTTGATGTAACATTTACTTCCAAAAACTCTGAAGTCTTTCACATTCACTTAACTTCCTTTCCATAGCTCGTAGGGAGTCTTATCACTATTGTTTCTAAGCATTACTATGTTTAGAATATGAACTATTGTATGCACTGCATGTGCCTAAAAGACATTTGTCAACTTGGAATCCATTAATATAGTTTGAGCCATTTCCTTTAATGTCATGCTCTTCCTTTCGACAACTCCATTCTATTGAGGTGTCCTAGCAACAAAGAATTGTCTTTTTATGCCATGCTTGTTGCAGAAATCCATAAATTCCTTTTAAGTAAACTCTCCTCCATTATCATATTTCAAACATTTGATTTTTGAATCCATTTCATTTTCAACCATTTCCTTGTATACCTTGAATTTATCGAACGCTTCTGACTTCTTCCTGAGAAAACAAATTGTAGTCATCCTTATATAATCATCAACCAATAACACAAAATATTGCTCATCATTTAAACACTTTGTTCTAGTTGGTCCAACTAGATCAGTATGCACAATTTCCAACGGTCTTGTTCTAGAGTATTCCTTTGATTTGAATTTGGTCTTTGTTTGCTTTCCTTGTTGACAATGCTTACATAAGGTCTTGGTTGGCTTCATGATCTGGGTCATTTCTCTGAGTGCTTCATTTTTGTTGATTTTGACAAGTTTGTCAAAGTTTATGTGACCCATCCTTCTATGTCATAGCCAAACTTCATCTTCCTTTCCGAAACAACACTTTTCATTTCCAATTTCACTTAATACATATATGTTGCTTGAAGTTATTACAGTTGTTGCAACCAATCTGCCTGAATCTGCTTTTCTTATCTTGCACTTTTGTGAATCAAACACAAGTTTCTTACCTTCTTCGCACATTTGACTTACACTTAGAAGATTGTGTTTCATATCTTCCACTAGTAGAACATTTTATGCCTTCGTATCCTTGTTTCTAATTCTGACTGTTCCTCTTCCAATGATTCTAGCTGAGTCATTGTTTCCAAAGGAAACTGATGTCATCATCACCTCTCATGTTCTTTGAGCAACCATTATCAACATACCAACCACGTTTCTTGTGTTTAGCTTGTAGAGCGAGTGTGCATTCTTCATTTTTGTACCAATTATGTTTTCTTATACATATTCTCTATTGAGGTTCATGTATGTGATTGTTGTTATTCTGTTGTGATTCTATAGGATGGATTGTCATTCTACAATCTTTGGCTATGTGTCCAAAGTTGTTGCACTTGTAGCATTACACTCCAGTGCTCAAGGATTCAAACCTATTGTATCTTCTTCTCTGTGTTTCACTAGGCCTTCTTGGATAACCATTTTGTGCATGACTTTCAAAGTTGTTTATGTTTCTGCTATTTGCTCTATAATTTACAACTTTATGTCCAAAATTTTTACATGAATAACATAAACCAAAAAATATAGTTTGATACCTGGGAGTTCAAGATCTTCTGACAGGAGTTACTCTTCTAAATCCTTCTTCTTCTTGAGGCCTTCTTGTTTATGACTGTCAGTGATTCTGAAATCTAAATCTTCTGGGTGGAGGAGTGTCTTTGTGATCTTCCTTGTAAAACTTTGTGTCTCCTCTCACTATCTTTGCATAGCTTCTTGGTTGTGTTTCTTGATATGTTGTTTTGGATCTTGATCCATCTTTTGTCTGATTGTATCCAAGTCCGAACTTGTCATGATTTGGCCTTTGATTGCTAATAATATCATCCAAAACTTTTGAGTTATTCTGCATGTTTTTCTTTTGAAGATCTTTTCTCAATGTGACAATATTTGCTTCCAAAATTTCAATGATCCTGTCTCTTTCTTCTAACCATTCTTTGAGTGCTTCTTCAATTATTTTCTTCTTCAACTTAAACTTTTAATTTAGTGATCATCTGCTCTAATTCTTTAGATTTGGAATTTTGAGTTTCCTCTTTTTCTTTTTAGTTTTGCCTGTAGTGACTTGTTTTCTTCATTTCTCTTTTTATAACTTCTATAGCATTCAACAGTTCTTCTCTGTAGTCAACTTCTTCCTCTTCATATTCTTCTTTAGTGCATTCTTCATCAGAATTTTCTATTGCCATGAATAGAACCTTTTATATATCTCTTTCACCGTCTTCATCTTCGCCTGATGAGATGTTGTCTTCTTTAGTGCAAAAACTTTTCTTGAAGAATTTATTTTTGGTCCTTTTGCCTTTGTAAACGTGTTTGTTATTTGAGTCATATTATTCATTTCCTTTCTTTTTCTTATGGGGACACTTGTTAGTGAAATGACCAATACCATCACAATTAGAACAAATCAATGGAAGCTAACCTTTGTATTTGCCATGGGTTCCATTTTTCAATCTTCTAACAAAGTTGACTACTTCTTCATCATCTTCTGAGATGTCATTGTTGTTGTTATCTGACTTTGCATGTTGCATGACCTTTTTCTTTGACTTCTTTGATTCTTTGAATATTGTTTCTTTTGTAACTGGATTCTCCTGTTCAGTTCTCATTTCATATGTTGTGAATATTCCATGTATCTCATTCATGCTTATTGAATCCAGATTTGTTCTTTCTTCTAGTGTTGAGATCTTAGGATCAAATCTCATTGGAAGAGATCTTAGTACCTTTTGACCAATTATAGATTCATCAACTTCTTCTCCAAATCCTCTAATTGTGTTCATTGTTTCATCAACTCACAAAAAGTAAGTTGTAATATTCTCATCTTCCTTCATCTTAAGTTGTTCAAATTAACCTCTGTAAGTTTGAAGCTTTGTTGCCTTGACTTTTGTGTCTCCTTCATAAACATTCAGAAGTTTGTCCCAAAACTCATTTGTGGAGTTGCAATGCATAAATTTGACATATATTGAATGAAAAAGACCATTCAGAAGAGCATTTTTGGCTTTTGAATTATTTATACTGAGTTTTCGTCAATTTTCATTTGTTGGAGGAACGACGAGTTCTTTATATCCATCTACAATCGATTGCCAAACCTCAAATCCATGTGCTTGTACATATGTTTTCATCCTTTTGTTCCAGAATGCATAGTTTTGTCCATCAAACTGTGGTATTCCATTTTTATACATATTGTTTCCCTCCATGATCTACCTTCCAGTGGTTAAACTGATTCCTGAAGGAACTGGCTCTGATACCAATTGTTGGATTACTGAGAGAGGGGGTGAATCAGTAATAGAGATTTTAATCCTTTTAACCATGGTATATAAGTGTTGTTTATCTATAATATCAATATACCATTATCATTCAACAAGAGTAGAGAAAATAAACCATGAAGTATGAACAATCATACAAATACATAGTACACCAGTATTTTTAAGTGGAAACCCAAAGCGGGAGAAAACCATAAAATATTTTTTCTTATATGTCTGTAAGAATTAAATTCATTGGAAGCACCAACTTCCTTTGTTCTCCAGAAGCAACTAGAAGGAGGCTCTGACCCCCTATATTTTCAGGCTACAACATGAGGGAAGCTCCAACTCTCCAATTCTCTTGCTACAACTAGAAGGAGACTACAAACCCCTATGTTCTCCTACTACAACTGCCTATCCTTGCATTGTTCTAACACTGTAAGAATGTACCAATATGTGCCAACAACATGTAACCAACCTATACCAAAATCCTATAATCAATTATGTACTAGAGTTCATCATGTACCAACAAACACCAATAGGTATGCGACCTATATATGTTGCAGCTCGCGTGTGTACATGCCCTGTATATACTGCAACTTGTGTATGTATGTAGCTTGTCTATACTTTAGCCTGTGTACACCTTTAGAAAGCTAGGTTTTTCACCTTTAATAAAACTCAGACACTTTGTTGCCATTGTCAAATCAACCTGCAACCTGTCATTGTGTCCAATATGTAGTTGTGTCTTATGCATAAATCATCATACATATCCCTTAACCAAGTGCATCTATATCTCTCTAGTCATGTGCCATACAAGTGTATACAATCACGATCAAGTGTAATAACTCTCACATCGACTAGAAATCAAACCCTCACTGATATGATGCCTCAAACTTCACAACCAAAATCCCTCAACCATGTACCACAAAATCTCTCAACCATGTGCCAAGAAATACAAGATATGCCTCAACACTAACAAGATGTACCAATGATAAATATCAAATATACCAGCATTGTATTTTGTAGATATGACTTATACAGTAAGTGTCATACAACCAATAGTCTCTCTAGGGAAAATCCTCAAACCCCCATAACCATATCTCATGTAGGCAAAAATATCCAACTACTCATAAAAATAGGACATACCTTTTGAACCTGTAGGAAGATCTGTTGTACCTGATCATTGTAGACCTTCCTAGGAGCTTGATTTCAGAATCTGAAAACCTGGCACCCTAAAAAACTCAAGATTTCATGGCTTTTCCAACTGCGTGCACCCTGTTATACTGTCGGCCCGCGTACACCTCAAAAACTAGAATTTTTTCAGTATTTTTGCAACTCTGAAACATTCGTTGTCAACCCTTCTTACTACCTTAGACTTGTGTAACTTCAGATGTATCAATGATTACCTGTAATAAACCTTACACAATAATAGATATTTAATGTGCTCAATAGGTGTTAATAGGAGACCCTTGCTCTCTTATTTATACTCTCCAAGTAGCTTTCTATAGGGGTTACCTTCTAACCAACTTACCCCAACTTCCTTATTTAAGGGCTAACCCACTTCTAACCACTTGTCCACATATAACCACTTTATCCACAAATAGAAATCTCTCCACTTCTAATTGCAACTAATTTATTTTTAATTATTTTCTCATTGCAACAACTTAACCCGTGATTAACTCCTAGTTTCACCCACTTTGACTACTCAACTTCTTCTAGGGTTTTCTAGAATAATTTGACTTCTTTGACCTTCTAGGGGCTTCTAGATAATTGAAGAGAATTCTCCAACTTCACAAGGCCATAACTCTCTAACCGTGAGGAGTTATGTGACATTCTACATATCACCAGAAATGGAATGACATGTAATATCCATCTAGAATATTCTTACCTACAAATACACTGATATTCATACCTTTATACCTCAACAATCTTGATTCCCATAACCATATTGTTGGGGCTATAGGAATTTGCTACTGGACTTGCTTCAAGGGTTTAGATCAATGAGAACCAACCCAATTAATCAGCAATTACGAATTTTCAAACGAACCCTCATTGGAGTGGCAACGAAATGGTATATTGAACTTCCACGACATTCCTTTAGCGACTTCAACTCTTTAGCTATGGATTTTTTTGCGCATTTCCAACTGTCGATTCAGTATTAAAACGGTACAAAGCTTTTAAATTCTCTTAAGTAATCCACCTCTGCTCACATATCTGATCATATTCATGAATGGAGATGGCGACAACAGTTGATTAAAGCCACGATTATGAACCAACTCTTGGCAGATTGGTTTACCAAGTCACTTTTTCCACCCATCGCTAGAGATTTCGCCATGGGAGGTGTTGTCACTGAGGAGCAAGCCATCGGTCGTGCTCAATATTTGGACTTGGTATATTCCCAATCCAACACACTTTATGATATGATCCCTCATTCTCCTCGCTCTTCAAATGATCCATTAAGACCTGCTCTGAAATCCCATGCCGATGGCGTGGTGGGTTCCATTACCAAAACTGCTTACTCTCATGTTCAAATATCTGAGATAAATGCGATCCATTCCACTTCATATCAACAACTTGTAGGTAAGAAGAAAAATAAGGGTAAATCCAAGATATATTCTAACCAACGTGAGAGTACAAAAAATGTTGAAACCCAACTGAAAAGGAAAACTAAGCTTCCATGTATGATTTGTACGGAGAACCACTACATGAAAGATTGCCCTCGTCGTCAGGAAGTCGCTAAATTTATGAAGGATACCTCCCTACCCGTAGTGTTAACTGACCCTTTCCCAACTTAGCAGCAACAAATGGTTGCACAAAATCTTACCCCTTCGCAAGGGGGCAACACTAGTCATTCCCACCATGGGGATGCTTCCTCAAGCATCGCTCAGGTTTTTATGTGTAAGGAGATGATTAGTCTAACAACTAGAGCTAAGAATTATGACACTCTTCCATATAATCATACCAATGGAGGTGCTACCGATAAGCCCTCCACTTCCACTCCTCCTCCATCCTCCACCCCTCTTCAGATCAAGAGGCTTGTTGTTGACTTAGTGTTTCACCCTCCAAAGGGCACAATTCAAAAATCAATATTTAATCCAAGTTCCCGCCCTGCTCAAAATGACAACATTGTTGAAGATTTGGAGCAAGAACCTTGTGTTATGTTGATGCTTGAAGTTATACAAAACTGTCCAAGACAACATAGAACCTTGTTGTCAACCATTGGAGTTGTGGATCCATAGGCATCAAATATGATTATGTTTAATCTAGACTATTTTAAACCGAGGCTCTCCCACCACATGAAATTCCAAATTCATGCTATGGTTCATGGGAAGAACATCCATCGCATTGTTTTAGATGAAGGAGCTTCCACGTGTGTCATTTCTTTCTCCTACTAGAGAGACATTGGTTCTCTTGAACTTCATAAGTCTCCTACCACCCTTAAAGTGTTTGATGGACGCGGTTTCCAACCTTACGTACTCTTGCAATCTTTCATTGTGTAATTAAAGGGAAAAATCATTTCTATCAACATTGAAGTGATTGATGTGCCCCTAGATTATAATTTGTTTCTTGGTCGCAGTTGGTTCTATGCAATGACTATAGACACTTCTTCAGTCTTTTTCATTTTTCAATTTCCCCATCAAGGGAATATTTTGATTGTTTACCAACTTGATTATTGTACACCATATCTCAATATTTCTACAGCAAATAATATCCCTTTCCTGGGACAGTCTGATCTTAAGTACAAAAGTGTGGGGGTAGGTCTCCTCAAGGATTCCTCACTCATGGGAGTTTTTCCCTTACCTCCCACTGATCTCCCATGGAAGGTTTCCACGTTAAATATGATTACGGCTATAGTGAAAGGATCCTCTAAATCATTCAATCCTCAAGTAGTGCATAGCCCATCTGCCACTAAAACACTAGGCGACATCATGTCACTTAGTCTAGCATAGTCTCGTCTTCCACATGATCTGGTACCTAAACCTTCCCTTCCTCTGCCTATATTAGTTGATCCTCTTCCTTCATCTCTCTCTGGTGAACCTATCCCTATTAGTAACTAGGAGTCTAAGCGAGTGTAGAAGAAGAGTCGGCAGACGAACCGAATCATGGGGGGCATGTCTCTAGCCTATGGACATCATACTGAAGTTAAACAGCCAACTTATTATGATGATGTTGGGGGAAAAGTACCAACCTATGAACACCATGTTGGGAAAAAATCCACCAATAGGTATCGATCAACATACCAACCTCTGGACATCATGTTGGGAAGAGGCTCGTTCATGGGTCTTACACCGAGCATAGTTTTTTCTCGTTTTCAAGATCGTCAAAAATGAAACCAACTTCGAGCACAATTTATTTCTATGTTTCAACCTCATTGAAAAATGAAGCGGACTACGAGCATAATTCATCATCCTTCGATCTTGTTAAACCACGAAGAATCGTCTTTCAAGTGGTAGTTTACCCCTTTTTCATTCTTGTAAGACTAACTACGAAAAATGTATACTCTAGTCAATCGTGACCAGAAGAGTTATCCCTTGTATTTTTTAACACTTTTTCGGGATTAGGGGACTAAATTTATGAAAAAGAACATCCATGGAGTCATATTTAAGATCTTTTCAAACTCTTTAAACATGATAGACCGTCAATTTTTCCTTCTTTGGACTCGTAAAGCATGCATTGCAGGACCCATATGGGGCCAAACCCCTCCTTCTTCAGGTTCATTAAACATATGATGAGGGACTCATAAAATATGATCTATATCGAGCATATGTTATCCTCCTTGAGCTCGTTAAAAAGCAGAGAGGTACTTGCTAATCATGGTGGGGGGGAATTGAAGGAAGTGGGTCAATCTTTTGGAAAGCATTATGGCAGTTGTTTTTTGTCACCCTTGAACATGGCACATGTTTGTGTCTCATCTTACAGTTGGGTAATATACTTGTCTTCGAGTCATAACAATTCCATGAGTCCTCATACTCCTTCAGCTCACCCGAAGAGTGCCCCAGTGATCATCGCATTATGTTTTGGTCTATCTCTCAGTCGAGTCAATGTTGCCAAGTCACTTTTCATGCCTCACAATGTTCAAGGGAAGTTTTTTACTTCGAACGAACCACTCTGTAGTATTACTATATTTCATCCTCGTGTCAGTCCACACTCATTTTATCTAGCATCTCATATCACTTTCCCATGTTAGTTTCATGTCGATGATGGGGGAAACATCATGGCCCTCCTTTGATGAGTATTTTCCTATCGACTTCAACACATAATCTGGGAATTAGAATTAGAAACCAGTTAGTATCTTGGAGCCTGCATGCCTCAATGGCAAGTTTCCTTGTCTTTGATAGTAGGTTTACACCATTGACCTCTAATCGAATGATTCCATGAATGTTCGACTTCAACTCATTTATTCACATTCACTGGAATGTACTAGGGAACCTTGGGAGTCATTGTCATCATTGGTGATCTCCCTCACACTTGTTAACGGTATACATTAATAACTGGTAATCAAGTATTTTGTACCATGTTTGACATCAAGTCACCTATTCACATGGCTAGAATTGTACTATTTCGGGATCGAATGAAGACCCTGGGTTGGGCACTCACTCTGTTATGTGCTTTACCCAGACTATGACGGAGATCATTTGAATATGTAGAAGATTCTAGTATAACCACCATATTGGCAATCTCATTGATGTATATGTTGTTACATAGATCCACTTTGTATTAGTCTGTGGCTATGTTTTTGTCATATCGTAGCTCCACTGTGTATTCTTTCGTGGCTATGATCAAATCATCTCATGGAGGTATGGATCCACATTGTATCTCTGGTGTCCATATCCTGAATCAGTACTTTCATGGATCCGTGATGTATTGGTCGACGACCATGCTTTGAGTCAGTTTACTCTGAGCATAGGTATGCATTCCTCGGGGATGATACATTTATATTGTTTGATGTTTGGTTGAAGCTTCCTCCAGGCTCTCCTACTATGGCGCCCTTACATTAATACTTTGTAAAATGTTTCGACCATCAGTTTCTACTTTGACCTCACACTTTAGGGGGCATTTGTTACACACCAAAATGTCACACTTAAGTGTCGTAATTGATGTATGCACCTTATCAAGTGTCGCATGCACATTACCAAGTGTCATATGCACCTTATTAAGTGTTGCGTGCACTTCAATAAGTGTCGTAACTTTGAGACCATGGAATAACATTTGTCATAATCCCTAATCAATGTGGAGGAGAAGAACTCATCATGAGAAGGTCAAAAACTGGCTTTTACTTTGTGTTTTGACCCATTTTTGAAGGTCAACACTCCCCTTCCCATGTCCAGGGAGCATTGATGTAACACCTCAGGACTGGACCTAAGCGCACGCGCTCCTTGCACGCGACGAGATGGACAAATCGGGTGAGATGGAGGGTGCTTGGTCACTTTATAGATGAAGTGGGAGTCTTTGGACGTGTTTTCGTGCCAAAGATGACTTCATACACCCATGACTTGCGAAAGGCGTTATGTGTGGAGACTTGTTGAAGGATGAGAGCAAGTGGGTACCCCATGGTGAACATGGGCTCCCTCACCAAAGAAACCGAAGGAAAATGAATTTGGGTGCCCCATGGTGGACATAGGCACCCTCACCAAAGATAAAAGGTAGGATGGATGGGCGTGTTAGCAGCAAGAGTGCCCAGTTGGTCAGATGTGAGAAAGAGTAACTTGGACGCTTTGGGTGAGCCAAGGGGGAGCCAACCAAATGAAGTTGGTGACACTCCACTCCTTGAGCACGCTCCAAGGGAAGTTACCCAGTGAATGAAGAGTGTTGGGGTTGACAAGCAAGAAACAGACCGAAGATGCGACAGAGTATTGACTTGGGTGCCCACAATGCGAAAATGAAGAATTTAGCTAGTGTGGGTGGAGTGCATCGAAGGGGTGTGTGGCCATGGAAAATGTGGTTTCGCGAAGTGACAATTCAGCCCGAGTTAGAGGGGCACATTTTATGGAAATGCACGCCCACAATGCACATCATCTTCACAGATGTGGACATGGCATTGCAGAGAAAAGGGGGGGTGTGCCCGTTGGGCGTCCTATATAAACTAAGCAAGGAAATCCATTCGAACATAAGCCAGGAGGCAAGGAGGCAAGAGTTCATTTGGTGAGGTCATGTTGGCTAGATCAAATGATTTTGGTTACAAAGAACCAATATGAGATTTGGTTAAGTCTGGGAATCACAAGTTGGTTCGTCTAAGGAAGGAAAAAAGCTAGTCAATTATGAAGCAAGGTGATGAGAGTTTCGCACAAGGCTTCTAGCTGAGGTTGTTGAGGAAGGGCACAAATTGATTAACTTGTCGAGGAAGAGTTGTAGTTTTCGCAACAGGTTATATGTAACTTGACGAAAGCTCCTCATTGACGAATTTCTTTGTGTGGCATGAATTGAGCCCGACACACTTCTATTTTATATCATATTTCAAGTGTTAGTCTGATTTGGCCACCCACAAGCAGTTTCATTTTGTACTTGTATGAATGTTTCTTTTACTGTTGTTTAAGATAAATAACTATAAGACTTGCAAACATAAGTTAAGTAAGTAAACGAGACTAAGTTTTAGGCGTAGCCCAGGTGAAGTATTTCATTTTGGTCTTTTCATCGAACGAAAGGTGTCGGTGTCATAGGGAGCTGAGGATGTTGAGCTTCTGCAACTCAACCAGGATTCCCAGCCCTGTGACAGATGGTATCAGAGCCGATTTGATTGGAGATGGATTGGTGAAGCTCTTCACCATTGCCACTCCCATGGAAGATGGTATCAGAGCAGACTCGACCCATCCTCTCTATTGTAGTCAAAATAGTTGCAAAGGAGGGGGCGCACTTGTTGTCAGAACAGATGGTTGTGAAGGCAGTTCTGCAATGATGGAAGGGTGCACGAACGCAGAGTTGCAGCAGTAACCGCAGAAGGCATGCAATTACGAAAAGGATGAAGAAAAGATTATGGGAATGGTGAATGATGACGAAAAGAAGCTGAGCTTTGACAAAGAAATGCAGATTTTGATGAAAGTAGCCAACGAAAGTTTAGAGAATATGATATCCATCACAGCAAGATGGGATGCGTTGTATGAAGGACAAAATTATCTCTTTGCGGACAAAATTTTCCATGTCTTGGTGACAAGCTTTCCTGAGGAAAGGGAAGCCACGACCACTGTCATTGATGTCACAGAACAATAGAATTTGTTTGAAGGCATCAATTCCATCACTTGCGAAGAAGGTTCAAGACACCATTTTGCAGGGTATTGCCCAGAAGTGAAGAAAATTAGTGAATGGCAAGAATCATGTAGCGAAGAGGCAAAGGAAGGAATCAGAAGGATGAACTCAGCAAGGGTGGAGTCACTCACAAAGGGGGATGCCTATGACAAAGGCAGAGTCAAGGAAAAGAAGCATGTTGAATTACTTGACCACAGAGGTAATCCAATTCTTTGTTTCTTATCAGATCTTAACCATTTAGCATGAAATTTTCCTTTGAAGGAAATGTTGGAATGGATGGTCGAAAACCAAGAGCATCTTGCGATGCAAAAGCTTGCGGTCTTGGGTGAAGTAGTCCAACCGTTACTGAAACTGACAAAGGCAATGATGGAAGAGGTTGAGGAATTGAAGAAGCAACTAGAAGAGTTCAAGATGCAGAACCGTGGACAATGAACACAAGACAAGGATGGCAGACTTTGTTTTGTGGATGCGACGGTGAGTGGGGTGAAGATTGCAGCGTTGGTTGACACCGAATCGACTCACAAATTTATTAGTGAGTGGATTGTGAGATTGATCCATCGTAAGGCTGAGGGAAGTGTGGTTATGTTCAAGGTATTTAACTTAGAGGTGAATTCAGTGGCAAGAGTAGTTCATTCAACACCATTGAGAGTTGGAAGTTGGTTTGGAAGTTGGGACGTCATGGTGGCTCCATTAGATGATCATACAATGATCTTGGGGTAGAAATTTCTCAAGCATGCCAAAGAATTTCCTGTACCACATGACAAGTGTGCCCATGACAACGAAGACCAATATTGGATGGAAGATTAGAAGTTCTGCAATTAGGTTGGTTGAGGGAGTCTGTAGAAGTGCGGACATACCCCATGACATGAAGCAACAAGAAGAAGTAACTCTGGCAAAGTGTTCTTTGGGTGTCATGAAACAGAGGGAATGAAGTATATAGAGGTTGAAAACATTGGATATTTCGTCAAAGTATATCATGGAGAGGATAGATCGGATATGGAGCCTATGTGACCGAGATCAAGTTAGGATGGATGAGTTGAAGTCATCCATTGCAACTCTTGAAAAATTCACTACACAGGAAATGCAGCCTGAATCACCTTGATACCAGCAGGTTTGTGATGAGTTTGAGGAGGCTTGGTCAGGCAAGTCACTTTCACCACAAACTCTAAGTGTTGAGATGAAGGAATGCACGAAGGCACTCACTCAACCAGACTTGGAGGATGAGGAAGAAGTGGGCATGGAAAATCGAGACCTTGCAATGGTCATGAGCTATTGTAGGCGTGCGATGGGGATCTATGATTTTGAGCTTAGTGCAGAATGACTTGAGAAGTTGGGATGCTCACCAAAAAAATTCAGATTGATCCTAAGGTACTTGCGTATGAAACATAGATCAGACACATCATTTTCCCAGAGCCTTGGTGGTGGCTTCTGGGAATACTTAGTTTTTTGAGCTTGGAGGTTGGACATGCTACCAAGAAGTGGGAAATGCGGACTTGGTGCCTTAGTGAAGAGGTGTTGTAGAAAAACTTGAAGTGAACATAGATATTAGGTTAATTGTGAAAAGATGAAAGTCGGTACATGAAGGTGCGGACATCAGTTGTGAAATCGAGTTGAAGACTTGGTGAAATTTTGTCAAGGGTGAGGAACTTTTCCTAGAGCTTGAGGATTGGACCGAGAGACACAAGTTGTGGATAGAAACGATTTGAGAATGTGGAGAAGTGCATACTTGAAGATTAGACACAACGGTCAGACTGATCACCCGACTAGTCTAAGATGTGGGAGTAATAGCTATGTGTGGAAACATGGACTTGGGTTGGTTCTGGATACAACGAAGTTCGTGAGAAGTTCAAGACTTAGAAAAAATTTGGTAGTCATCACAATAGGCAGAAATGACATGTAACATTGAGGCCAAAGGTGATGATTTGCCCAGATCAATGCGAAACATGGTGTGCGGATGCGGATGACAATTTGAGGTATAGATGAACATAGGTTGCGATCAAGACAGAAGAAGTATGTTGGGATTGTTGAGGATGAAAAACATTTTGAGTGGGGGAGCATGGAACACCTAAGAACTGGAATTGAGTGTGTGTGCTCCTTCCACGTGACTAGATGGACAAACCAGGTGAGTTGGAGGGTGCTCAATTACTTTATAGACGAAGTGGGAGTCTTTTGATGCATTGTTGTGCCAAGGATGACTTCACACGCCCATGACTTACAAAAGGAGTTATGTGTGAAGACTTGTTGAAGGATGTAAGCAAGTGGGCGCCCTATGGTGGACATGGGCACCCTCACCAAAGAAACCGAAGGAAAATGAAGTTGGGCGCCCCATGGTGGACATAGGAGCCCTCACCGAAGAAACTGAAGGAAAACGAAGTTGGGCACCCCATGGTGGACATAGGAGCCCTCATCGAAGACAGATGGTTGGATGGATGGGTGCATTAGCAATAAGAGTGCTCAGTAGGCCAAATGTGTGAAAGAGTAACTTGGATGCTTTGGGTGAGCCAAGGGGAAGCCAACCAAACAAATTTGGTGACGTTGCACTCCTTGAGTGTGCTCCAAGGGAAGTTACCTAGTGAATGAAGAGTGTTGTGGATGACAAGCAAGAAACGAATAGAAGATTAAATGGAGTATTGGCTTGGGTGCCCACAATACGAAAATGAAGAAGCTGGCTAGAGTGGTGTTGGCAGCCATATTAATCTCTATCTTTTTCTTACAAGCTGCCTACATAAGATTTTTAAACCCTCATTAATCGTCGCAACTGTTTAAATGATATCATTATTCTTCTCTTTTTGCGTGCCTGCTTTTCATTTTCGTTTTCATGACTGCAAGCGTGAAAATCCATAGTTGGAATTTATGTTGATTACATCAAAGGATTAATGATCATTTGACTTATCATGAGCCTACTCGTTTACATGGTTATAACTCCTTGACCTCAAACACACCACTGGTTACATATTCATCGAAACACCAAACATTTATGCATTTGATTATTGTTAATATGGTGTTGATTTATAAAATCTTTAACACAATGGTTTGTTTGACACATTGATTTTTGGGTCAAATTGTGGGTATGTAATGGTTCATTTGTCATGTCGGTCAATTTTCTTTTGGATATGCACTGTTATGATTTGAATGTACACCAAGGCGTCGTTCCAAGTACAGCCCGGTATGATGTTCTGGCATGGCCTCGATTCACGCCACTATCCTTGCACGCATAGCATTAACGCTCTGCCCTTGCACTTCGAGTTGCCTTTGCATTGTGTTGGGGAAACTTCGGGACAATGATTATGTGTCTATCCTGTCAAACCCTATCGTTGAATACCCTATTGATTCTGTGTTATTAGATATGGCTCCTATAGTAAGAATCGAACCCAATGGTGTTCAAACTTTGTTGTTGTTTGATAATGCCCGAGAGGACTTAGAGAGGAATGGTTGGTGGGTCTTCATTGAGCATTTCAAGGGTTTTAACCTGGCAGTTGCTCAACAATTCGTGCTAACGCTCGATGGTTGCAGAGCCAAAATTGGGGACGTCCAGCTCGAATTAAATGAAGATTTCATTAGCTCAGCCACTGGTCTGCCAGCCATGGGACAAAAATGGTTTAAAAATTCAAAGATTGACGAAGTTCCCTGGTCACTGTTGTTTACCTCAAGGAAGATTAACAGCTGCGACAAAGGTATGCCCGTTACAGCTCTGAAACCTAGATGGCATGATTTGTTAGCTATTGTCAAGCAGTTTGTTACCTATGAGGGTAGATACGGTTTAGTTTTCTTATACAACTTGCGGTTGCTCGTGAGTTTTATCGATTTTCCCTTAAACATGCCATATTTTCTCCTTCGGAGTTTATACAAAATGGCTAAGCGTTTCAAAAGGGAGAAATCCGACTCCATCCTCTTCCACCACTTTTTAATTAAAATTATTATGGTTCATCAGTTGAAGTTGAATGGCGATTGTTGGGATGTTTTCTTGTTAAGGAATGGTTTTTCTAGTCCTGAAATAGGACAAGTTGACAAATCCGTTGTTACAGAAACCCTTTTCGGGCCTGTCATTCCCCCTCCTTCACTCTTGCCCTCTGTTGAACCCTCGACCTACCTGAACACTACCCAACCCGACAACCAGCCTGACTCATGTCCAAAAGATGGTGGTAAGTCTGTTACTGTTAAAAAGTCTACAAGAAAAAAGGGTAAAGGTAACAGTGATATCAATTACAAGGGTAAAAAGACTGCACGATGGGTTTCACGGTGTGCTCGTAATAAACCTAAAGAAAACACAGACCAAAAACGAATTATGTTAAGTGAAGATTCTGATTCCGAAATTGAACGGTTTCTAACCGAAGAGTATCCATACTCACACGGACTTTGTTCAGTTAATCCTTATGACTATGTGACGAACCTCCCACCGTGTCTTAGAGACAACCCCAACTTCCCTGGGATCAAACTCGACAGAGAACCTACAGGTCAAATAAGAAGTTCCTCGCCTGTGAATACACAGCATGTTCAACCACAGTGTAACGAATGTCAGTCGTGGATCGACCGATATTACGGAGACGTCCCTTTGCTCCAATCTCAGATCAAGTCCTTGGAGGACCGAGTGAATGTGCTAACTAAGGAGAATGATAGATTGCAAAATGTGGCTCAAGCTAATGATAAAAGACATAAGACCACAGGTTCAGTTGTCTTTAAAAATGTGGAGGCGACCACTGCCATTGTAAATTCGAAAATAGCTTGATTGAAACGAATCCCTGAATCCGAGGTATGGTATTTTAAAAGTAATTTTAATATGATTTTGTTTTTTTTATGAATTAGCATACATGATTTGTTTGCTCGAATTGCATCTATTTTTGTTTTGATTGAATTGATAAAACACGATTCTGTTTATAATAATAACTAGCTACAGAATCGTGAGATTCTGTAGCTAGTTACTAAAATTCGAATTCTTTGATTTTACAATTAAAATGCAATATGAAATCATGTATTCTTGTGCGTTTACAAGTACATACGAATTCTAAAGGAGATTGGATTGCTAGTGGCATCTCTGAACATGCTATTTCTTTACATGGTTTTAGATTAGGCTGTTAGTTTTAGATAGAAATGAGAATTTGGGAGATTGTATTCCCCACAATTTTTGGAACAGATTTGATAATTTCCACAAGGAATGTTTTGATCCTGTGGCCTTTATAAATGTATGATTTTGTAAACAAAGACCCATCGCTGCCTGAGAGCAGAAACTATGGATTTGTGATTATCAGACTTGAATGAAAGTGGATATTTGCACAGCTTTAGCTTCAATATATCATATTTTTGTTCAAGTTTTGCTCATTTTGATTTGTAACCAAATTTTGACTACTTTAGATATCATAATTTGTTACAGGTTGATGTGATGGGATTTAAATAGTGTCCATATTTTATGTCTCTCATTTTATATACAGCAATTAATCTGTTTACACTTGATGATTAGAAGGTTGATCTTCTTTTCAATGAACAGTTATATACAAATTGTCATACTCAGATTTATCTTAATATGATCATTTGTCAAATGATAAATTGTTGTTGCTACATATCTTACTTGTTCTGTCATTAGCATTCAAATCATTACTGCTTCGCGTTTATGAGAAGCATTGGGAAAATCTAGTGTGGGTTGGCCTCATCAAACAGCAAACGTAGATGCTACGCACAGGACACATATGGATATGTGATTACAGGTTAGTTTGCTAATAGCATTCTATTAGTTTAATTAATACAAGAATTTTTTGTAGTTTGGATACACAGTACAGATTGTTATTTTTATTTCTCAGCCAAATAGCTGCCATTTGATTTCATGTTTATAAAAGTTATAAAAAATCAAAAAACACCAACTCCGTTGTCATAAGTCAATTCATATATGATTTTGCAGATTTCGATTAAAACTTTCATTTTGTGAATACTGTACATATAATAGAGATTTAATCATATCGATACATTGTACATTTAATAAGTAGGATTACTATTAGTTAGCAAACTGTGGATATATTAGATTTATATATAGTTTTCAGCAGTTGTTTGTCTTTTAGTTAGTTTCTTTAGTTTTTTTTTTTTTTACTTTCGTAGGACTTAGATCGGCTAACGGAGCCACTAAACCCATCAGAGTGGATTAATCCAAATGGCTTGGGTTATTTAGACAACCCCGGACCAGATTCACTCCTCTAGTTGACGAGCGGTTAATTTCGCCCGTCAACAAATGGCGCTAGAAGGAGGGCCTGAAAATTATTAATGGCACGAGGTGGTCGTAAGACTCCTCCACCACCCACCCGCTCACCTATAGTGACAAGAATTCATTCAAATGACAACATTGTCCCTCAAACAGCAACCACATCAAACGATGATCTATGAATCACAGTCGAACCAGTAACTCCAAATCCTACAGGTGGTGGCATACAAGAGATTGTCCGCCAATCTCTCATAAGAACACATAGTGCCTTCGCCCGTTTAAGACAGTCAAACCGAACTTTGGACCAACCATTAGATTTCTCTGATATCAGAGAACAACTTGGAGGCACTTATCTCACTTTAAACCCTACAGATCCAATCCTCACTCCTGCAGCAGCAGGATCTGGTATACCACCCTCACCACCTCCTTCATCCCCTTCTTCTTCTGGAGAAGAATCCTCTGACGAAGGTAGTTCCTCATCCCAGCCTTCGACACTGCCCACACCAATGGCCAACCAGAACAATCCCGCCAGACCCTGGCTCGACCAAGATGCAGTGGTCRTACCCGGGCCTCAGCATCCCTTACCCAAACACCTGGAGAAGTGKCTCCCTAAATTTGACCCAGACTCTAAACAGATCGTTGAAGATCACATCAAAAATTTTATGTTAGCCATTAGACTCTGTAATGTCGAGMACGAAGATGTAKTTTGTAGATTGTTTCCCTACACCTTCGAGGGCAATGCCTCTACCTGGTACTTTGCCCAACAGCCCCATACCATCRTGTCATGGGAGAAGTTTGAATCCTGTTTTCTTGAGAAGTTTGGAGAYGACAAGTCCCCAGAAGTTCTAGTCATGGAGMTTTCTAGTTTAAGAATGAACCCCAAAGAGAAAATCAAATACTTTAACCAAAKATTCKTAACACTAAAGAAYCGAATCCCTACGGATTAGATGCCTGAYGAGAATCTTATCATAGCTTATTATATGAAAGCCTTACATCAAAGTATAGCCATTTGGGTAAAGAGATCTAAGAAAGCTACGTTGTTAGAATC
Source organism: Picea glauca (assembly GCA_000966675.3). NCBI lineage: Eukaryota > Viridiplantae > Streptophyta > Pinopsida > Pinales > Pinaceae > Picea > Picea glauca. The sequence continues at coordinate 162,109 of JZKD02S1616714.1, forward strand.
CTTCGAAAAATCCAGTCAGATCRAGAAAGACATCCTCRGCTTAAAAGACACTACTAGCAAYGAAATAGAGACTAGTTCATCTTCCAAAAAGAAAATCGAAATCCTCCCTAGACCTKCCCAAAACAAAACGCAATCAGAAAACTCTRATCTAGAAAACTTACAAAAAGTCGTTCAAAAACTGTCAAATCAAGTTATAGATTTGAAAAGGACGGTCGAAGAAGATTCTTCGAGCAAAGGGCCTTACAAACCCCCGTTTAGGAAGCCTTTTCCCACCAACCGACCTAATTCAAATACCGAAGGCTTAAATCTAGAAAGCCTGCAATTCGTTATTCAAACGATTCTAGAAGCACAGGATAACTTGATGCCTCCTGAAATCCCCGAGGAAGTAGCTGAACAAGAGACAGTAGAAGAAGATGAATCCTCTTCGAACATTTTTGGACACTTCTTGGATAGCATTTTTCAAGCTAATTTCGAGACAGTACATCCTTACAATACTAGGAGTAAGACAGCAAACAAGCCTTCTTCTGAAAACACGACGACTTTCCCCCCAAAACAGTCTATAACAACTGAGACTAAATAGAACAATGCAAACCCAAGCTTAGATTATGATTTAGTTGAAGATCTAAAAAAGTTAAGGGCTAACATTTATGTTTATGAATTATTAAAATTCTCATTTCTGCTACAAAAAATGTTACAGAATATCGCAGAGAACAGCAAAAACGGCAATCCAAGCAGTAAAAAAGGTTTTCAGAACAACCCAAAAGTTCCTYAGAAGGCCTYYGCTAAGAATACTTCTGATCCTCAYGGGAAAATAGACCTTCCTRTAAATAATGTAACAAATGTAGATAAATTAGTTTTAGAGGCTATGGGTAAAAAGCAACAAKCTTCCACCGTTAGTACTCGCAGAAACGTCCCTCCATTTTTGTTAACTTTTGAAATCTTCAATAGGAACGTACACRATTGTATGGTAGATTCAGGAGCGTCATCCAATGTAATGCCATGGTCTGTGTGTCARAAGATTAATGYTGAAGTTCAACCATCCACCTTAAAAATCATACAACTTGATCGAACTAGTGTTAAAGTTATAGGTGAATTAAGGAATGTGCTTGTAAGATTATCGTCTAACCCCAAAGTTCATCAAGTGATTGATATTATTGTTGTTGATATTCCAAAAGTTTATGGTTTGCTTTTAAGCAGAGACTGGTCAGAACAGCTACACGGCTATTTCGTGACAAATTGGTCTCACTTATGGCTGCATGAGAATGGAAAGCCCAACAAAATCAAGGTAAATCGTGAACGTTACTAAATTTCACAGTGACAGATTTAAATGACCCCAATGAACCATTTACACCTTCTGTCGATTCACCCGAAATACAAGGGATGGATACCTTTTTCGGCAATTTCATGGCCGAAACTTCCGCTATCACTAACCCAGAGCAGCAGTCTGAAATTGTGACATATATGCATCCAGCAACTTCCACCCAATGGTCACATACACATGACAAAAATTAGATATGGTCTCTTTACTTTGACGGGTCAAAATACAAGGAAGGAGTTGGTGCGGGCTGCGTGATTATTGACCCAGCGGGTAATAAAACCCTGATTGCATGCAGGTTAGATTTTGAATGTAAAAACAACACAGCAGAATATGAGGCTTTATTGCAAGGCCTCGGGAAAGCATTAGATATGAACGTTCAAAATTTGACTGTCTTTGGCGACTCAGAAATTGTGGTTAGACAGGTAAAAAATTATATCCATTGTTTATCTCCGCATCTTAAAAGCTACCAATCAGAGGTATGGAATTTGATGAATAAGTTTTCTGCTTTTAACATAAATTCTATTCCTAGATTGAATAATTCGGAAGCCGATTTGTTAGCTAATGTAGCTTCGAAACTCTTTCCTGCAGAAGGCTTGTCCCCGAATGCATTCTCCGTCGAACTGTTGTTCAGGCCATCCGTCCCTGACAACATCACAAATTGGAGAGTCTTCAATGACGATCAAAAAATTATTAGTTTCCTGCATATGGAAGAAACTTTTCAAGGCACAGTGATCGACGAATGTACTCATGACGAGAATCTTCATGACTTCACGGTAATACCAGATCCGAGATCTCCTGAATCTTCATTGGACATGGTAAATTCTATCCCTAAATCTGTAGTTAGATTAGAAAAATTTTATGATCTTCAAGACAAATTCAAAATATCAGTGAACTGTAAAACAAATAGTTCATCTTTAACGTACGAAAAAGTAAACTTGGGAACTAAAGACAATCCACAGTGCATTAATTTAGGGGTGGGGTGTTCTGAACAAGAGAAAGCGGCATTTATTAAATTGATTAAGGAATTCAAAGATGTTTTTGCTTGGATGTACGACGACGTAAAAACCTTTGATCCTAACATCATACAACACGTTATTCCTATGAAACCCCAAACCTTACCTTTTCAACAAAAGTTAAGGAAAATGCACCCAAAACTCGAACCGATCGTCAAAAAAGAATTAAATAAACTCCTGAACGCTAAGATAATCTTCCCAGTTAGGCACACCCAATGGGTCTCTAATCTTGTCCCTGTCCGGAAGAAGAGTGGTGAAATCCAACTCTGCGTCGATTTCTGAAATCTTAATCGAGCGTCTGATAAAGACAACTACCCTGTCCCACCCATGGAACAGATCCTTCAACAGGTATCTAGCTCTGAAATATTATCCTTATTGGATGGTTTTTCAGGATATAACCAAGTCCTGATGTCTCCTCCAGACCAACTTAAAACTACCTTCCGCACTCCATGGGGCACCTACGCTTATAGGAAAATTCCCTTTGGACTCATTAATGTTGGTGCCACTTTCCAGAGAGCGATGGATATCGATTTTCGAGGCTTAATCAATCAATCTGTCGTAGTTTACTTGGATGACGTTACTGTATTTTTGAAAAACAAAGATGATCATCTAGCTCATTTAAGATCTGTTCTACAGCGATGTCGTAAGTACGGAATTTCGTTGAATCCTAAAAAATCTATCTTCGCAATAGAACAAGGTAAGCTCTTAGGATTTATTGTATCAAGTGAAGGGATGATTATCGACCCTGAAAGGACTCAAGTCATCTCGAAACTCCCCCCTCCCTCGTCAAAAAAGTCTATGCAGTCTTTCTTAGGCCAGATAAACTTTGTCAGGAGATTCGTCCCCAGTTTTTCAGAAATGGTGAGACCTTTACAGAACTTAATAAAAAGGGACGTACAATATCATTGGGGACCCTTAGAAAACCAAGCTTTTAATTCAATAAAAAAGGCCATAATAGATGCTCCTTCTCTGATGAGCCCCGAATTTGCGCAAGACTTCACTCTCTACACATTCGCTTCTGACCGCTCCTATGTTGTTGTCCTAACTCAAAGGAACGTTGAAAACAATGAAGTCTTAATTGTCTTTATGAGCTTATCCTTCAAAGGCGCAGAACTTAATTACCCAGCAGTCGATCAGCAAGCCTATGTTATTTTTAAAGCAGTAAAGCACTTCCGATCTTATCTTTTGAAATCTAGGATGAAAATTATCATCCCTTACCCAGCCATCAGAAATCTGTTAGTACAGAAAGAACTAGGTGAAAAGAGGGCGAATTGGGTCACCTCCTTACAAGAGTATGACTTAAAAATCACCCCAGCATAAATAGTGAGAGGTCAAGGGCTATGCAAGTTAGTCACTGACTCAGCGGCAGGACAGCAAGAGGAAAATGATATGTCAAACCCAGGACAGCACTACCAAAATTTAATCTGTTATGCACAAAACCCTGTTAACCCCTGGTATGATGATATAAAATTCTGTCTTGAAAATGGGTCAGCCCCCCGTCACCTAGATCCCACTAAAAGAAGAGAGCTAAGATTGAAATATGCCTCCTTTCAGTTGATTAATGGTATTCTGTTTCGTCAAAATTTTGATGGAGTACTAACGCGTTGTCTTGAGAAAGATGAGGCAGAAAAGGTCTTATTAGAACTGCATGCAGGAGAAGCTGGTGGGCATTTTGGTGGAGATACCACTGCCCATAAAGTATTAAGAGCAGGTTATTACTGGCCTACACTTTTTAAATATGCTCATGCCTTGTGTCGCAAGTGTGTTATTTGTCAAAAAGCGTCCGGACGGATACAGAAACCAGCCTTCCCTCTGCAACCTATTTCAGTAGACTCCCATTTTCAGCAGTGGGGTCTTGATATTATAGGCCCGATCAATCCGCCATCCTCACAGCAGCATAAGTTTATCATAACAGCCACGGATTACTTCACTAGGTGGTCCAAATCTGCCCCATTAAAAGTTGTAAATACCAGTCAGGTAATTGTCTTTTTGAATTCAAATATTATTACTCGTTTTGGTATCCCTGACTGTTTAGTATTCGATAACGCTTCCTATTTTTCGTCTCTTGAGATGAGTAATTTCGCTCTAGAAAAAGGAATTAAATTAAAATATTCTGCGCTATTACCCTCAAGGTAACATATTGGCAGAATCAACTAATAAAAATCTGATTAAAATCATCAAGAGAATGGTATCTGAAAACCATAAAAATTGGCATAATGCATTGTTAAACGCAATCTGGGCTGATAGAGTAACTCTGAAAACTGTTGTGGGTAACTCTCCCTTCTTTCTCATCTACGGCAAAGAGTCAATTCTGCCACCGCATATTCTTCTTCCCTCACTGCATCTATCACAGAAAATACAAGAAGAGGACTACCCCCCTTTGGAGAATCGAATTAACGCATTGTTAAAATTAGAGGAAGTGAGGGCTCAAGCAAAACGGAAGTTGGATCAGCATCAACTTGTGGTTAAAAGTTGGTTTGATTCCAACTCTGCCTCTGACAGAAAATTTGAAGTACGTGACATTGTCCTAAAATGGGACAAACCCCATGAGGGAAAGGGAGAGCATACAAAGTTTCAAAACTTATGGCTAGGACCATTTTTTATTGCTGAGAAATTGGGTCCCAGCGCTTTCAAATTATAGAGTCTAGAGGGATAGTCAGACACCTATCCGGTGAATGGCCAAGCTCTAAAAAGGTATTTCACTTTATGACAACCCTGTGTACACTGTGGAAATATTTTTCCTTTGTTTGCTTTTCATTTTTCTTTGTTGTTTTGGTTTTGATTTTTCCCTTATGCTTACCAGTTTTTATTTTTGAAATACATATACCTGCATCATGAATTGTTCAGACAAAGAGAACAGAAAATTTTCTCCTCTGAAATAACTGTTGAAGGTTGTTTAAACATCAATTATGATATTTTTCTGAAGTTTGCAGCCATGTTAAAGAAAGCTTGTTGTTTGAAAAGCGTTTCTTGATTTCAATCTGTAATTGAAGATTTTCATGATCATCCATTTCTTCTTACGTTGTCCTTGTTCCTTAAGAGAACAACTCAGAGATGTCTCCTCGCCTTCGAAGGTCGGTTTATCAATAACCCATCTCTAGATCTTAATGAAGGACAGTTAAAAAATTCTCTCAAGGTCTGTAATTTATTAAAATATGTCCAAAATATCA
>JZKD02S1616725.1:6243-33353 GCA_000966675.3 Picea glauca
TTCATCCTTCGCCAATAAAACAATTTACTAAGGGATGTAATCATTTTAGGATAACCAGGGTGACCAACCTATGGTATTTTTTGTAGTTAATCCAAAATGAACCTCTTAAACTTGTCAAAATTTTAGATACATAACCTTCCTGTGTATATTAGTAGGCCATCACTCATCATTTGATAACTATCACACTTCAACCATGTTGGATTTTTTTCTAAATGTCTGTTTACTTTTTTGAAAAACTCATCTACTTCCTGTGCACTCTTAACCCTTTCCTTGAGGTCTGTTTCACAGGTACTTACAACTACTAAGTGAATTAATTTCATACTCCTACTAAATGCATACATGACTATGTTTTCTTTCCCTTTTATGTGTTTTATCTCAAAATCAAACTCACTAATGATAGCCATCTAGCTAGCTTGCCTAACATTCAGTTTGGGTTGGTTGAATAAATACGTCATCCCACTATTGTATGTCATGATTCCAAACTTTATGCCCAAAAGGTAATTCCTATGCCTTTTTAAAGCATGTACTATGGTAGATAACTCCAGTTCATGGGTCACATAATTTATTTCATGTGTATTCAATTTTTTTGAACTCATAATAGATTACATGTCCCTATTGCATGAGGACCCCACCCAATCCTTCCTTGCAGGAATATGTACACACATTGAATTATTTATTTGGGTTTTCAATTTTTAGCAGTGGGGCATGGGTCAAGAGGTGTTTCAATTGCTGGTAACCGTCCTCACATTCTATTGTCCAAATAAAATTAACTCCCTTTCTATGTAAAGAGGTTATTGGGTGACCAATCTTGGAAAAACCCTTGATGAATCTCCTATAGTACCCTGTTAGGACCATGAAGGACCTAATATCAGTTACATCCCTACGTGTAGGCTAATCCATAATGTCTTTAATATTATTAGGGTAAACTACCACTCCTTTCTCAGAGACAACATGGCCTAAGTAGTGGAATTTATTTTGGAAGAAGTCACACTTACTAAGATTTTCATAGATATTGTGCTCTCTTAGTACTTGTAGTAATAACTTGATCTGTTCTACATGATATTCCATGTTCTTTGAATAGATTAGGATATCATCAATAAAATATAAGAAAAAAATTTCCAAGAACTTTCTGAGTGCATTATTCATCAAACACATAAAGGTGGTTTGTGTGTTGGTGAGACTAAATGGAACCACCACAAATTCATAGTCCCCATACCTTTTCCTAAAGAAAGTTTTATGTATGTCCTCATCCTTAATTTTAACTTGATGGTATCCAGATCTCAAATCAATCTTGGAGAAGATGGTAGCACACCGCAACTGATCAAATAAGTCATCAGTTATAGGAAAGGGGTACTTATTATTAATTTCCATTTTGTTGAGATGTTTATAGTTTATGCACAAACTAAGTGTGCCATCCTTCTTCTTTACAAACAAGGTTGGTGCTACCCAAGGGGACACACTAGGTCTAGTGTAACCCTTGTCTAACATTGTTTTTAGTTGTAATTTGAGCTCAACTATCTCTCAAGTACTCATCCTATAGGTTGCTCTAGACATTGGTATTGATCCAGGTACAAGCTCTATTGAGAAATCAATATCTCTCCTTGGAGGTAAACCTAGTACCTCTTCGGGAAAGATATATCTATATTATTTTAGTATAGAGTTGTAGTCTAGGCTTTCTTTTTAGTCCTCAATGGAGTTCAATACTTGCATTGCATTGAAAGCGAATCCCTTCATGCAATACTTATTCATTTGGAGGGTTGATAACTTTTTCTCTAAGACATGATTTTGAAATCCCTTTGGATTTCTTTTATTCCCTCTATCAACTTCACATTCTAAGGTTTTATTATAATAGTCCAACTTGGATTTATGGGAAGCCAACCAATCCATGGAAATCAATATGTCATATGATCTTAGAGAAAGGATGTTTAAGGTGTCTTGGGTAGGAAACCCATTCATAATGACTTGGCATGTTCTTATGACCTTTGTTATCTTTCTTTTTGTTCTAGTGGCTAGTTGTACCAGCCATGGTCTAACATGTTTTTCTTGTTTTAATTTAGAATTCTCAATAGTTTGAAGAGAAATATAACTCAGATCAAAACCAGGGTCAATCAAAATAGAAATAAGATGGTCTATGACCATAGCTTGCATTTCCACCACTGAGGCTTGGTGGTGTACTTTCCTATTGTCCAAAGTTGCATGAATTTTAGTCATACTCCTAGCCACATCATCAACTGTGGTAGCCTCTTGTATGTTGTAGATTCCATTCTTGGTTTCTTATGAGGGAAGTCCCTCACTATATTCTCTTCTCCAAAACCCCAACATTTCAATGGTACCTTATTTATACTTTCATTCCTTCCTGAGGTTGATCCAAAAGTTTTATTTCCACTTTTAGATGGAAATTTATGTTGATTCACACTTTTTGTGGGGAATTTCATCGTGGAACTCTTCCCATAATTATTAAAACTTGAAGGTTTAACCCCTTTCTTCTTGAATACCATATTACTTTTCTTCTTCCATTCCTTGGAATATTCTTCTTTGGGGTTGAGTTGCTCATAACAATACCTAGCCTTCTGAATGGAATATTATAAAGTATTAGGTTCATCAAATTTAATTATGTTCCATAAATATTGAGGCAACCCACTAAGGAGTCACTGCATATTCACCTTTTCATACTTTATGTAGGGTACATACCTCATCATTTCCATAAACTTGTTGATATATTCATATTTAGTGTGTTGTCATAGTTCGAGTTCATAGGTATCCTTCGTATTTTGATCATAGTACCTCTAAGATAAGTACTTCTTCTTGAATTATTTCTCAAATTTATTTCAAGAAAAATCTTTTTTCCGAGATTCCTTTTACATTTCTAAGGTCATCCCACCATATAGAGTCCCTTCCATTCAAATTAAATATATATTTTCAAGATTTCAATTTCTCATAGTAGTTATAAACTATGAAATACTTCTTCATGCAAATTATCCAATATTCTTCCTATTCCCCATTTTTTATTTCTCCATCAAAAGTAAGTGGATTGGATTTCTTAAATTCTTCAATGTAACCACCCTTGTAGTGATTCATCTTCTTCCATCTCTTCTGTGAATAGGAAATGGTCTCACTGTTGGATAGTTACTTGGAGCTTTATACTCCTTCAATAGAGGAATCCTTAGATGATTCTTCAGTTTTTGCATGCTTCTTAGCTCCATGACGAGCCTTCTTGGGAGTTATTCTTCTTTCATTGCTTCTTTCAGGTCTGTGCCTCTGTATCCCAAGAAAAATATGGGTTTTATCAAACTAGTGTTTGTCCATGTTACTGGCTATTGTCCCATGTTGTAACTACCTTTGTATGTATGACATGATTTGTAGCAAGAACGCATATAATTCAGTTTGTTTTTCTTTCTCCTTTATTAGCTTGTCATTTTCATACTTAAAGCTTTGCAACTCTTCCCTGATACTTCTCATAGACTTAGCCAGGTTTGGAGGGGTTTCTACCACTCTCCTTTCATCACATTCTTCTTATTTGTTATGATAAATATCTCCCCATTCATGGTGGGTAACCATCCTTTTACTTATATCTTGTATGGGAAGTCATTGTCTGGTTAAGTGATGATGATACAAAATTTCCGTTAGTTGATGATTTACTAGCTTATCAACAATACATGCAATATTTATAAAAAATAAATTTTATTCATCAATCATCACTCAACAAAATTTAGTTCATATGTAATCATGCAAACAAAAGTTTCATCCCTCCCTTTAGTAATAAGATTTCAAAGAAATCCTCACAAATAATAATGCATGGTTAATATCAGTCTTGAGATTTCAGGGTTAATTGTTTGCATAGTAAAATTCGTTGATCTTCCATGTGTTGGGTAAAATTGAGACTTAGGAAGCATTATATCAGATGGCCTATCAATATCCATCATTTTCATGATCTTTGTGGTCAAGTTCTGGGTGTTTAAGTTAAAATCATGATCATTGATAACATTTGGATCAACAATACTCATTGATATATTCGTGACATTAGCTGGAGGTTACACTAAGGGATTAATGGTTATGATTAAAATCACACACACAAGTCATGTGTGAGTTAACACATGGTTACTCTGCACTGTTTGTTTCAAAATTTCCACTAAGGGACATGTGGTGGTCGATAAATTCATGGTGGTTCTCTTGAGATGGTTTCATTATTACCTGTAGATTTCTCACTTTTCTATGATAAAATAATGTTGGAATATTGAGAGGGGGCGATGAATCAATATGAGAACTTTTTACCACTTTAAACCATAGTATATAAAAATTCAACTTTATCAACAATATTCAATAGTTTATCGCTTATGCATTTAGTATATCGTTGCATCATAAACAATATCATTCATCAATGCATATTAAAAAACCATAGATACACAATACACCCTAATTTATGTGGAAAACAAAATGGGAGAAAACCATAGAATGGTTTCTTATATATATCAATAATACATTCATAGGAAGCACCAACTTCACAATTATCTAGCACCAATTGGAAGGAGGCACCAACCCCCTGATTTATAGGCTCCAACCTAAAGGAATATACAACTCCCTCAATTCTATGGCACCAACCAGAAGGAGGCTATGAACCCCTGATTTACAGTTGCCAACACGAAGGAAGCTATGTATCCCTGAATTATTTGGCACCAACTGGAAAGAGGCTATGACCCCTTGATTTACAAGCACCAACCTGAAGGAAGCTCCAACTACATGAAATATCTGGCGCCAACCGGAAGTAGGCTATGAAACTATGATGTACATTATCCAACCTGAAGGAAAATTGAACTCCCTATGTTCTCTGGAACCAACTGGAAGGAATCTACAACCCTGCTTCCTTTCCCCATCCAACTTTCTTGAAATATAAGTGTAGAATCAACCTGTCACTTTTGTTAGTGCCACCATTTTTCCTTGAGTTAGAGTCAGTCTTAAACGAGTCATGGCTTGTGTGTCAAGGCATGCGAGGTCAGGTACTTAAAAACAAAAGGGTCGAAGTCATCAAGTGGTCAGTTGACCCTTGGAGTCGGGAAGGGATGTCACAGTCAAAACATGTGCAAAAGTGAAAGTATGTTCCCAGAGAGTCAGTTCGTATAAAAAAGGGAGTCTCTACATGCCCCAGGTCGATGAAAATTGTTAATAGAAGTTGCATCGGGAAGTGTAGTAACCATTATCATCTCATTATGAAGGTCGAGAAGATGAAAAATCACGACGCTCGTATCATGTATGCCTTGCAACCTTTATCAACTGTACTTTACACATGCAGATGTGCTATGAAAAATCTACAATTCATTTTGAAACATCCAGTTTCCATGAATTCATTGTTCCTTGGAACAATTCCTCCTCCCACCTACTCTGTTATAAATTTTGGATTATTTGCACACATTCTATTTGCGAATCATGTTTATGCATTGTTTGTAATCTTTTCTTGCAAGCCTAGATTGATCATGTTTTCTACCTTGGGCCTTCCCAGATCCACCGTGTGCAAGAAAAATATGGGTTGCACCATGGAAACCTCCCAAAGCATAATAAAGGGAGAGTGCAGTGCAAGAATTTTGAGGCCCAAGCCCCAAAGAGACTGGGATTCATTCTTACTCACAGCAAGCATCCCCAAGGATCCAAAGGGAGTTTTCCCTTTGCCTGTGGAAACGATGATATCACACCGCGTGGATCCAGGAGGGGGAGAAGTTGTGTAGGAAGGAAAGATGTTAGAATACCTATCTCTCCAATAATAGATACTCCAGAGAAGGGATAGGCCAAGGAATAACAAGGAATATGGGGAAACCTGAGTCCCAAACATGTCGTGCGCAAGATCAACTGTCGAAGAATTAGTTATGCTCATTATTTGGCTGGAACCTGTTGAAGGTACAAGACGAGAGAGAGGGAGAAGAACCAGGAGGATAGATGTCATGTGCACTAATGTTCAAGATACATATCAACAACTGAAACAGGCGCAACTTGTCATCACTGAACTTTACTAGAAAAACAGGGAACTGAGACAACAACTAGCAGCAAAGACCCTTGTAGTGGCATCATCACAAAGCCGTGAAGGAAATGTGACATGGCTCAAGAGATAGCTTGGAGAGGCACAAGATACAACTGTATAGTTGCGCGAAACACAAAAGATGTCAAAATAAAGGAATGTGAAGCATTTCAGAGAATGTGAAGTGACTGAGGAAAAAGCCTGTGTAGCTCTTGCCAGCACACATAAGAAACATGATTAACTGAGTCCATTCTTGTATCCTCAAACAGAGAGCATATATTGAAAATTTTGAAGGAGGCATCCTCCTTAGACATTTTTTCATTTTTGTAATAGCCATGATAGTCAACAACCACTCTCCACGTACACTCCCCAACAAATGAGCGTGTGACATAAATCAAAGTCATTACAATAGATAGTGGGACCTTGATAGAATATTTAATCGTTCAGACTTTTTTCCGAAGGAAGTCATTGACACATCATTCTTCCCATGATGAGAACTCACTGGTAACTGAATCCCCATGGCATAATACAAGCAATCGTGATGCAACTAGATGTAGTTGTTTTCTATTTTTGGAAAGGCGTCATGCAAAGAGTCATTAAGCACAGAGTAGTCAGTTTCCTAAATTTTAGAGATAATATCTAGAGAGAAGGGTATCCCAAGAGGCACTCTCGCCTATATATTTTATGTTTTCAATGTAAGCCGGGTTGGTTGGAAAACTAGTGTAGACAGTGACTGTTGAATGTAGTTTGAGCTTGATCAGAATTTAATGGAAAAGTCCCAAAGCTTGATAAAAAGATTCTAATTGTAGCAGTTGGATGTATTGTTTCCTTTATTTGCATACATACTCCCTGTATTATTTATTCATATCTACTTCTGTCTAAATAGGAACGTACTTTAAAACCTGGGATTCACTGCATAGTGCCCTCAGATTCGCACCATTTAGAAAAACTGTTTTCCTCTAAGTTAACTCTAAATTCATCCTCAACAGTGCTCCGAGTTGCTTTCTGTGTTTCCCCCCCCCGTCTCACACAATGATTTTGCATTGAAGATTGTTTCTCTCTTAACCTTTATCTTCTAAAGTTCAGTCACCGAGTCATTTGTTTCTATCATTTTCTTGAACCAACTCCATAGCCCAAGGTATTACTCTCTTGCGCCAATATAACCAGAACATATTATTTCAAAGGTGTTAAATCTAGCCGATAGCTCAAATTCATATCCTATACCAAGACAAAGTCTCCTGAGAGAGCCCTCTCCAGGTTCAAAAGGCTAGTTTTGGATCTCAAAGTTGGTTTGTAGGTTTCCTTCGTCATTAGTTTCTCAGCCGAACGAAGTTTACAGAGAGATAACATTCCAGCGTCGTTGTCGAGGATGAAATTGAATAAATTTTCCCTGGGAGAATGACTAAAGTTACAGTTTTATCCCCTGAGGGTAACAGAGGGACAAACATATATGTTGGATGAAACCTTTACCTTGGCGAATCCAGTCAAAAAGACCATTAGCACCAAGTAACATGGTTTAGGAACCATGGCTTAAAGGATGATGTATACTAGAGAAAATCCTGACCCAAAACCTATAGAGCCTGTGTACAACCCGCAGAAAATTATGCATAGGACTAAAGAGCAAGCGCCAGACCCATTCTATTACCTAGAGAGAAGTTTGTCCTTACCCAAAGATGGCACACAGAGCATTGATGACCTTGAGTTTGACTCATTATTTGAACAAACCCTATTTAGGTCTAAGTCAGAAACCAACTTGGATGAGAAAGTTTTCGACCAGAAGAGATTCCAACCCCTAGTATCTAATAATATCCCCCAAACCCCCAACCCTCTTAGAGCCATGGCCACCAGATTCTCCCCCCTCGTTCTGCAGCCCAACTGCATGATTTGTCCCAAAATTACAGTCAGAGAATTAAGCTCTATGATGTTAAAGGGAACATTTCAACCCAAAAGCATATGGATTGGTTCAATGATTTCATCGAACTAGAAGAGGTAGGCTATGCAGACGTGAAAATGAGGTTGTTCACATAGAGTTTTGTAAGGGAGGTTAGGAAGTGGTTCAAATCCTTCCGAGCATCAAGTATTCGAGACTTCACCGCATTCGAAACTTCCTTCCTTACCAGATCAGGAGATAATAAAAACCCCTTATAGTTGTTGACGTAGTATAATAATATGAAGAGGGCACCAGAGGAAATGGTGCAAGAATTCTCAGCTCATTTCATGAGGGTTTGTAACTCAACCCCTGCAAAATTCCAGCCACCCCCTTGGGCTACGCAACTGCAATATGCAGACTCTTTTGATAGCGATTTCTCCCTGTTGTTGAGAAAAAGAAGATCAACAAATATATACACAATGATGAGTGACACAATCAAAGTTGAGGTAAACATGATGGCGTCAGAGAAGATCAAACAAATTTTCAACAAGGGTGATAGGAAACCCCAAGGGGATGTGCATCCATCGACATCGAGGTCTGTGAACAAAAAAATTGACTTAATTATGAGGACCATGGAGAAACTAATGGAAAAAATGTCTATGGGAAAGAGACCCGCTACCCAAGAAAAAAATGACCCCTAGCCTAGGAATCAGAACCTCAGAAGGGGTCAATTTCCTCAGATCTGACAGAGGGAGAGAGACCAGTGAGACTAGCAAACAAGGCCTACGTTCCAAAACAATTACGTGGATGAGGATTTCGATGATATGTTTGAATACCAAATGCATTGTTGCGATCACAAGAACCTGCACATGTTTTTAACAAAGGGAAAACATGATCGGTACATGAGAAAAAACGACGATTTTATGCTGGAGACGGATGGTGCATTGTTTTGGGAAAAAAATGATGTGTTGTCCTGGGAAACAAAAGAGTTCAAGAAAGGTTATCAGAATGCCATTATGCAGTTTTAGAAGAAATATAACCTCAGGAACAAGGAGGTGCATAATGAACCTCAACAGACAAATCCCACAAGGAAATCCTCAATGGACACCCCTTCCACAATCCGACCGGGGCCAGACAACTCGACCAAGGATGAAACTGAAAAAGAAAATTCAAAGGAGGAGGCCCTGAGGAAAACAACGGAAACAAGCGGGGAAGCAGGTGGAAAAGAGGTAGAGAAGGTCTTTCCTCCCTTTAAATTTGACCATGAAATGACCAATATCAAAATCTCTGTCCCTTTTAACGAACTTATCTTAAAGGGTGAATATCGGGAGAAAATTATTAAAATGCTAAAAATGGGAGGGACCGCCGATACTTTGAATGTCCAAGATGATCACCATGCTATTATGTTTGGTTCACATGTTGAAGAGACAAGTGATATTGAGGACATCCCTCCATTCTATGTCATTCTAAAGGTTCATGACATGACCCTGCATAATGCCATGCTAGATTTGGGCACGTCGCACAACCTCATCCCAAAGTTGATCATGGATGAATTGGGTTTGGACATCACCAGGCCCTATAAGGACCTTTTCTCTTTTGATTCGAGGAAATCCAAGTGCTTGGGTATCATCAAGGACTTGGTCATGTCATTGGACCAAATTCCTTCGAAGAACATGGTTATGGACATGGTCATGGCAGACATACCCCTTAAGTTTCTCATGTTGTTTTACAGGTTGTGGGCTACGAAGTTAAAAGGGACCCTTCAAATGGACATGTTATATGCCACCATTCTATCTTTGGATAGGATAGGTGGTTGTACAAAGAAATTTTGTTGAAATACATGGTAAACAACAAGATGTAGCCAAATAACCATCCTATATACTTCATCAACACTAAGGTTGGTTCCTTTATATTCTACAATGACCTAAGCTTTGAAGAGGAAGAGCTGACAACCATCATGACAGTCGATGAGGAAACCACGTGGCAAACAACAGAGTGCGTCGGCATAAAGAACCGGGTGGAAAATGAGATATGGAACATGCATTTCAATGGCGTTGTTAGTAAGGAAGTAGCAGGTGTTGGCATATGGATAAGTCCTCCCAAGGTGGGCACAAATTTGTGCTCATATAAGCTCGCATTCGAATGTAAAAACAACATGTACGAGTATGAGGCACTGATTTTGGGCTTGAAGGTGTTGAAAGAATTAGGCGCAAAGAGGATAGCAGTGCGAGGAGACTCTGAGCTGGTTATAAACCAGGTGAAAGGCACGAATCAATCCAAACACCCTAGGCTGAGAGAACAATAAAACCTAGTGTTGGACCTCCTTGGAGTATGAGATATCAACAATCCCAAGGGGACAGAACCAAATATTCAATGCATTGGCCACCTCAGTCTCGGTTTTTAAAATTCCTATATTTCCAAACTGAAAATATGAGATCGAAGTCAAACACAGGCCGACAGTGCCTGATAATATCAAGCATTGGCAGGTGTTTGAGGAAGACAAATAGGTGGAGAGATTTCTTCGAATGAGCAACGAGTTCACTAATATAAACACTAATGATGAGTGTTGTTGTGACGAAGACAAGAGAATGGATGCGCACAGTAATGAAGAACCTTTCCAAGACCAAATAGCGGGAAGGGACATAGTACAACTAAAGAAGAACATCATCCCAAAGGGGATAGTTCCTTTGGAAAATATGTTTGACAAAAACGACATGGCTAGAAATCCCAAGATCACTACAAATGATGAGGATATCGAAGACTGCGGCATCGAGAATGAGGAGAACCCAAAAATAATCAAATTGTTGAAAACACTCAGTCCAGAGGTCAAACAAGACTACATCAAGCTCATGAAGGATTTCCCAGATGTTTTCTCTTAGAGTTATGATGACTTGAAGGTTTACGACACCAAAGTGAAACAACATGTCATTTCTCTCAAAGAAGACTAGAGGCCTTTCAAACAAAAGCTGAGACAGATAAATCCTCTACTGCTATCGTGAATTGAAAAGGAGGTAAAGAAACTCTTTGAAGCTAAAATTATCGTTTCTTTAAGGTTTTCAAAATGGGTGGCCGACTTGGTTCCTGTAAGAAAAAAGAGAGGCGAAATAATATTGTGTGTGGATTTTAGAAAATTGAACAAAGTGTCCCTCAAGGACCACTACCCGCTCCTTAAAATGGACTATGTCCTGCAAAGGGTGGTGGTGTCCCAGAGATGTCCATGATGGATGGTTTTTCGTGTTATAATCATATCTTGGTACACCCGAATGACAGGGAAAATAATACTTTTACGACACCATGGGGGACGTTCATGTATGCCAAGATGCCTTTCGGCCTAATGAACGTCGGAGCTACCTTCCAAAGGGAAATGGACATTGCGTTTGATGATGAAATGGAAAAGTTTATTGTGATCTATCTAGATGACATCACAGTATACTCTAACTCCGATGAACAACACCTTGGGAATCTAAAAAAGGTTTTCCATAAGTGCAGGAATTTCGGCATATCGCTAAATCTGAAGAAATCACATTTCGGGATGGAAGAAGGGAAGTTGTTGGGGAACATTATCTAGAAAGAGGAAATTAATATAGACCTCCATAGGGTTGAAGGAATCCTAAAAATTGGCACTCCATGTAGTAAGAAGTAAGTGTAATCCTTCCTGGGAAAAGTAAACTTCTTGAGAAGATTCATCCCAAACCTGGTAGAGATTATAAAACATATCACCTGCATGCTCAGAAATGGGAACGAGATCAAGTGGAACCCAGAATCCAGGAAGTCATTTGAAGATATCAAGGTGGCGTTGACTAGATCTCTTGTGCTAGCAAGTCTAGACTTCACAAAAGATTTCATCATGTTTTCATTCACCTCAGAGAATACGATTGTCAGCGTGTTGTTACAGAAAGACAAGTAGAACTTCGAGAATCCCATAGCCTATTTCAGCCGAACACTGAGGGATGCTCCACTAAGGTATGACATTATGGAGAAAATATAATACACCTTAGTGAAGGCCCTAAAGGATTTCAAAACATACATATTACACTCCCACATTATCGCTTACATGCCCAACAATTCAGTCAAGGATATCTTGACTCAGCGTGACCCAGAGGGAAAGAGAGGTAAGTGGATAGTTGCCATGCTGGAATATGATTTTGAAATCAAGACAAAAAAGCTGATCAAGGGTCAGGGCCTTGCAAAGTTGATGGTGCATTCAGACTGCGATGATTTGGGGATCAAATTCATCGTCAATTTGTCAGAAAACCCTTAAGAAGAAACAACTGCACAGGTCTCTCAAGAGTTCGTTAATTCACAATGGTATACAAACATCATCTATGTGATAAGAAATCTACAAGCCCCTCTAGGTTTAAGCAAGACCAAGGAAATATTTTGAAATCTCAAAGCGGTTAAGTTCTGCATCCTGGATATTTCACTATAATGGAAAGATCCTAGAGGGATATTGCTAAATTGTTTGTTGGAAAATGACGTGAAATGAGTTATTGAATATTTTCACAAAGGCAACTGCGAAGGACACCACTACTGGAAAACCACCACGCAAAAAATACAAGGATTGGGTTACTATTGGCCTACTATCTTCTCTTACGTATACAAAGAAGTTTTCGGCTTCCACGAGTGTCATATTTTCGATGGAAGAATAAAATTGTAGCCCCTTCCACTAAATTCGATCTCAATTGATGCCCCTTTCATGCAATGGGGCTTATATTTCATAGGGGAAATAAATCCTCCATCCTCTATGAAAAATATATGGATACTCACTGCCAGAGATTACTTCACAAAATGGATAGAAGCAATCCCCACGAAGCAGGCTATTGATGTAGTCATCATCCAATTTTTGGAGACAAACATCCTGTTGAGATTTGGATGCCCTATCAAGATCACAACAGATAACGTGACCGCATTCAAGTCCAAGAATATGGAGAATTTATGCCAGGATTACAATATAAACCTGGAGCATTCTACAACATACTACTCGTAAGGGAATGGGTTAGCAAAATCATCGAATAAAAGCCTAATCAGGATCATCGAGAGACTTATGCAAGACAACAAGAAGGCGCAAAATAAAAACATTACTTATGCATTGTGGGTGGACAAGGTTACCACCAAGAAGTCCATCTCAACATTGCCTTTCCAAATTGTATATGGTGCATATGTGATTTTCCCCACCTCGTTGGGGTTTCCCATCAAAACGTTGCTGCAAGAGAAGGAGGCCGAGCCAGATGACATGCAAAGGAGAATAAATCAGTTGATTCATACACAACAGATGAGAGAACATGTGTAAAATCGATCACAACTCCACCAGGAAAGGATTAAGAAAACCTTTGACAAGCACTCTAAGAAGGAGGAGTTTCAGTTGGGGGATCTGGTGTTGAAATGGGACGCGAGAAATTAATATAAAGGAAAGCACGAAAAGTTTGACAATATTTGGACGGATCCTTTCAAAATCGGTGCATCTCACAGAAATAACACCTATTTTCTAGAAGAACTAAATGGAGAGTCCGTTGGTTGGGGACCTGTAAATGATAGGTTCCTCAAACACTATTTAGTGAAATAAAGTCTGTTTAAGTCAGATACCATTGTAAATAGTCATTTTTTTGTGTCAAGTTAGTTGGTCAATAGAAAATTGAAGCCCAAAGTGAAGGCCCTAAGTTTATGATGAATTCATTTTAGGAATTGTGTTGATAGTTTTAGGTTGTGTTTTTTTTTTCATATGTCATATGTATGAAAGTTGAATAAGGCCCAATGGTCATAAACTTGGTCTGTTTTTCTTTTCTACCTCATGGGGAGGATAGCATCCCCATTGGAGCCAACTGTTAGCACTGCCATTTTTCCTTCAGTTAGAGTTGGTCTTAGTCGATTCATGGCTTGTGTGTCAAGGCATGTGAGGTTAGGTACTTAAAAACAAAAGGGTCAAAGTCAGCAAGTGGTTGGTTGGCCCTTAGAGTCAGGAAGGGATGTCAGAGTCAAAACATGTGTAAAAGTATGAGTATGGTCCCAGAGAGTTGGATCCTATCAAAAAGGGAGTCTCTACATGCCCCAGGTCGAGGAAAGTTGTTAATAGAAGTCACATCGACAAGTGCAGTAACCATTATCAGCTCATTATGAAGGCCGAGAAGATGAAAAATTGCAACGTTCGTATCACGTATGCCCTGCAACCTTTATCAGTTGTACTTTACATGTGAGGATGTTTTATGGAAAATCTACAGTTCGTTTTGAAACATCCAGTTGCCATGAATTTGGTGTTCCTTGACACAGTTCCTTATACCACCTTCTCTATTATAAGTTATGGATGCTTTGCATGCATTCTATTCACGAATTAGGTTTATGCACTGTTTGTAATATTTTCTCGCAATCCTAGATTGATCAAGTTTTCCACCTTAGGCCTTTCCAGATCCACCACATGCAATAAAAATACAGGTTGCACCATGGCAGCTAGGGAAATCCGAGTACCAAATGAGTCACGCACAAGATCGGTTTCCGAAGAATCACTTATGCATGTTATTCGACTAGAACCGGTGGAAGATACAAACCGAGAGAGAGGGAGCAGAACAAGGAGGATATATGTCGTGGGCACTAATGTTCGAGAGCCATCTTAGAAAATGAAATAGGCACAACACGCCATCACCAAACTTTACCAGGAAAACATGGAACTGAGACAACAACTAACAACAAATAACCTTGAAGTTTCAACATCGCAAAGTCATGAAGGAAACGTGACGTGGCTCAAGAGACAACTCAGAGAGGTGCAGGATACAATCGTACAGCTGCATGAAACACATAGGCTGTTAGAAGAAAGGAATGTGAAGCATTTAAGAGAATGTGAAGAGGCCAAGGAAAAATCCTATGCAACTCTTGCCAGCGCGTAGAAGAAACATAATTAACTCAGTCCATACTCGTATCCTCAAATAGAGAGAAGATATTGACAATTTTGAAGGAGGCACCGTCCTTAGACGTTTTGTTGTTTTTGTAATGGCCATGATAGTCAGCAGCCACTCGCCACGTACACTCCCCAACAAATGGGCACACGAATGAAATCAAAATCGTTAAGTAGATAGCGGGACCTTGACAGATTATTTGATCGTTCATAATTTTTTCCAAAGGAAGGCATTGACACATCATTCTTCCCATGATGAGACCTCACTAGTAATCAAATCCCTGTGGAAAATTACAAGTAGTCGTTATGTGACAAGAAGTAGCTGTTTTCTATTTTTGGAAAGGCATCATGCGAAGAGTCATTCAGCGCAGAGTAGTTGGTTTCCTAAATTTTAGAGATAGTAGCTAGAGAGCAGGGTATCCCAAGAGGCACCCTTGCCTATATATTTGATCTTTTCAATGTAATCTGGGTTGGTTGGAAAACTAGTGTAGACAATGACTATTGAATGTTGTTTGATCTCGATCAGAATTTATTGCAAAAGTCCTGAAGATTGATGAAAATATTCTAATTGTAGTAGTTTGATGTATTGTTTCCTTTCTTTGCGTACGTACTCCTTGTTTTCTTTATTCATATATATATTTCTGTCTATATAGGAATGTATTTTTNCCATGATAGTCAGCAGCCACTCGCCACGTACACTCCCCAACAAATGGACGCATGAATGAAATCAAAATCGTTAAGTAGATAGCGGGACCTTGACAGATTATTTGATCGTTCATAACTTTTTCCAAAGGAAGGCATTGACACATCATTCTTCCCATGATGAGACCTCGCTGGTAATCAAATCCCTGTGGAAAAATACAAGTAGTCGTTATGTGACAAGATGTAGTTGTTTTCTATTTTTGGAAAGGCATCATGCGAAGAGTCATTCAACACAGAGTAGTTGGTTTCCTAAATTTTAGAGATAGTAGCTAGAGAGCAGGGTATCCCAAGAGGCACCCTTGCCTATATATTTGATCTTTTCAATGTAATTTGGGTTGGTTGGAAAACTAGTGTAGACAATGACTATTGAATGTTGTTTGATCTTGATCAGAATTTATTGCGAAAGTCCTGAAGCTTGATGAAAATATTCTAATTGTAGTAGTTTGATGTATTGTTTCCTTTCTTTGCGTACGTACTCCTTGTTTTCTTTATTCATATATATATTTCTGTCTATATAGGAATGTATTTTTGAACTTGGGATTCACTACGTAGTGCCATGGGATTCCCACCATTTAGACAAACCTTTTTCCTCTAAGTTAACTTCAAATTCATCCTCAACGGTGCTCCACGTTTATTTCTGTGTTTCCCCCCTGCCTCACACAACGATTTTTCACTGAAGATCGTTTCTCTCTTAGCCTTTATCCTCTCAATTTCAATCACCGAGTCATTGTTTTCTATCGTTTTCTCGAACCGAATCCATATCCCAAGGTCTTACTCTCTTACACCAATATAACTAGAACTTATTGTTTCAAAGATGTTAAATATAGCTGATAACTCAAACTCATATCCTGTACTAAGACAAAGTCTTGCGAGAGATCCCTCTCCAGGTCCAAAGGGATAGTTTTGGATCTCAAAGTTGGTTTGTAGGTTTCCTCTGTCATTCGTTTCTCAGCCGAATGAATTTTACAGAGAGCTAACAACTACCACTGATACTGTCACTGCCACATCCTCATCAACCTGTAATCAACCTGTCAACCAACCTGACAACGTTACTGTCATATCAACCTAAAACTAATGATCAACCAATAATTCAACTTGTCGATGTCCCTGTCACCATCACTGTCACTATCATTGTCACTAATATATCATCATCAACCAAATATAACCATATCCACTCACATGGATACCAAAACCATCACCATACCATGTACATCAACCATGTACCAGAACCTATACAATACCATGTACAACAACCATGTATCAAACATATACAATATCATGCACATCAACCATGTACCAAAACCTCTACCATATCATAAACCAAGGTCAACAATAAGTGTTGAACAATTGAGAGGGGGGTAGTGAATCAGTTGTACATGTGCTTAAAAAATTATGCTTATTTTAAACTCTTTACACAACATTTAATGAAAGTCACAATAATGCAGGGAAGTAAGCAATAGAACATTCAACATCAGTCACACATATGAGATACATAGAGACAGATATTTCCTGAGGAAACCCATACAAGGTAAAAACCTCTTCTTCTTTATATGATAAGTAATCTTTACATTCTTTACATTATCATACATATGAGCACCAACTCATAATGNCTCACTGGTAACTGAATCCCCATGGCATAATACAAGCAATCGTGATGCAACTAGATGTAGTTGTTTTCTATTTTTGGAAAGGCGTCATGCAAAGAGTCATTAAGCACAGAGTAGTCAGTTTCCTAAATTTTAGAGATAATATCTAGAGAGAAGGGTATCCCAAGAGGCACTCTCGCCTATATATTTTATGTTTTCAATGTAAGCCGGGTTGGTTGGAAAACTAGTGTAGACAGTGACTGTTGAATGTAGTTTGAGCTTGATCAGAATTTAATGGAAAAGTCCCAAAGCTTGATAAAAAGATTCTAATTGTAGCAGTTGGATGTATTGTTTCCTTTATTTGCATACATACTCCCTGTATTATTTATTCATATCTACTTCTGTCTAAATAGGAACGTACTTTAAAACCTGGGATTCACTGCATAGTGCCCTCAGATTCGCACCATTTAGAAAAACTGTTTTCCTCTAAGTTAACTCTAAATTCATCCTCAACAGTGCTCCGAGTTGCTTTCTGTGTTTCCCCCCCCCGTCTCACACAATGATTTTGCATTGAAGATTGTTTCTCTCTTAACCTTTATCTTCTAAAGTTCAGTCACCGAGTCATTTGTTTCTATCATTTTCTTGAACCAACTCCATAGCCCAAGGTATTACTCTCTTGCGCCAATATAACCAGAACATATTATTTCAAAGGTGTTAAATCTAGCCGATAGCTCAAATTCATATCCTATACCAAGACAAAGTCTCCTGAGAGAGCCCTCTCCAGGTTCAAAAGGCTAGTTTTGGATCTCAAAGTTGGTTTGTAGGTTTCCTTCGTCATTAGTTTCTCAGCCGAACGAAGTTTACAGAGAGATAACATTCCAGCGTCGTTGTCGAGGATGAAATTGAATAAATTTTCCCTGGGAGAATGACTAAAGTTACAGTTTTATCCCCTGAGGGTAACAGAGGGACAAACATATATGTTGGATGAAACCTTTACCTTGGCGAATCCAGTCAAAAAGACCATTAGCACCAAGTAACATGGTTTAGGAACCATGGCTTAAAGGATGATGTATACTAGAGAAAATCCTGACCCAAAACCTATAGAGCCTGTGTACAACCCGCAGAAAATTATGCATAGGACTAAAGAGCAAGCGCCAGACCCATTCTATTACCTAGAGAGAAGTTTGTCCTTACCCAAAGATGGCACACAGAGCATTGATGACCTTGAGTTTGACTCATTATTTGAACAAACCCTATTTAGGTCTAAGTCAGAAACCAACTTGGATGAGAAAGTTTTCGACCAGAAGAGATTCCAACCCCTAGTATCTAATAATATCCCCCAAACCCCCAACCCTCTTAGAGCCATGGCCACCAGATTCTCCCCCCTCGTTCTGCAGCCCAACTGCATGATTTGTCCCAAAATTACAGTCAGAGAATTAAGCTCTATGATGTTAAAGGGAACATTTCAACCCAAAAGCATATGGATTGGTTCAATGATTTCATCGAACTAGAAGAGGTAGGCTATGCAGACGTGAAAATGAGGTTGTTCACATAGAGTTTTGTAAGGGAGGTTAGGAAGTGGTTCAAATCCTTCCGAGCATCAAGTATTCGAGACTTCACCGCATTCGAAACTTCCTTCCTTACCAGATCAGGAGATAATAAAAACCCCTTATAGTTGTTGACGTAGTATAATAATATGAAGAGGGCACCAGAGGAAATGGTGCAAGAATTCTCAGCTCATTTCATGAGGGTTTGTAACTCAACCCCTGCAAAATTCCAGCCACCCCCTTGGGCTACGCAACTGCAATATGCAGACTCTTTTGATAGCGATTTCTCCCTGTTGTTGAGAAAAAGAAGATCAACAAATATATACACAATGATGAGTGACACAATCAAAGTTGAGGTAAACATGATGGCGTCAGAGAAGATCAAACAAATTTTCAACAAGGGTGATAGGAAACCCCAAGGGGATGTGCATCCATCGACATCGAGGTCTGTGAACAAAAAAATTGACTTAATTATGAGGACCATGGAGAAACTAATGGAAAAAATGTCTATGGGAAAGAGACCCGCTACCCAAGAAAAAAATGACCCCTAGCCTAGGAATCAGAACCTCAGAAGGGGTCAATTTCCTCAGATCTGACAGAGGGAGAGAGACCAGTGAGACTAGCAAACAAGGCCTACGTTCCAAAACAATTACGTGGATGAGGATTTCGATGATATGTTTGAATACCAAATGCATTGTTGCGATCACAAGAACCTGCACATGTTTTTAACAAAGGGAAAACATGATCGGTACATGAGAAAAAACGACGATTTTATGCTGGAGACGGATGGTGCATTGTTTTGGGAAAAAAATGATGTGTTGTCCTGGGAAACAAAAGAGTTCAAGAAAGGTTATCAGAATGCCATTATGCAGTTTTAGAAGAAATATAACCTCAGGAACAAGGAGGTGCATAATGAACCTCAACAGACAAATCCCACAAGGAAATCCTCAATGGACACCCCTTCCACAATCCGACCGGGGCCAGACAACTCGACCAAGGATGAAACTGAAAAAGAAAATTCAAAGGAGGAGGCCCTGAGGAAAACAACGGAAACAAGCGGGGAAGCAGGTGGAAAAGAGGTAGAGAAGGTCTTTCCTCCCTTTAAATTTGACCATGAAATGACCAATATCAAAATCTCTGTCCCTTTTAACGAACTTATCTTAAAGGGTGAATATCGGGAGAAAATTATTAAAATGCTAAAAATGGGAGGGACCGCCGATACTTTGAATGTCCAAGATGATCACCATGCTATTATGTTTGGTTCACATGTTGAAGAGACAAGTGATATTGAGGACATCCCTCCATTCTATGTCATTCTAAAGGTTCATGACATGACCCTGCATAATGCCATGCTAGATTTGGGCACGTCGCACAACCTCATCCCAAAGTTGATCATGGATGAATTGGGTTTGGACATCACCAGGCCCTATAAGGACCTTTTCTCTTTTGATTCGAGGAAATCCAAGTGCTTGGGTATCATCAAGGACTTGGTCATGTCATTGGACCAAATTCCTTCGAAGAACATGGTTATGGACATGGTCATGGCAGACATACCCCTTAAGTTTCTCATGTTGTTTTACAGGTTGTGGGCTACGAAGTTAAAAGGGACCCTTCAAATGGACATGTTATATGCCACCATTCTATCTTTGGATAGGATAGGTGGTTGTACAAAGAAATTTTGTTGAAATACATGGTAAACAACAAGATGTAGCCAAATAACCATCCTATATACTTCATCAACACTAAGGTTGGTTCCTTTATATTCTACAATGACCTAAGCTTTGAAGAGGAAGAGCTGACAACCATCATGACAGTCGATGAGGAAACCACGTGGCAAACAACAGAGTGCGTCGGCATAAAGAACCGGGTGGAAAATGAGATATGGAACATGCATTTCAATGGCGTTGTTAGTAAGGAAGTAGCAGGTGTTGGCATATGGATAAGTCCTCCCAAGGTGGGCACAAATTTGTGCTCATATAAGCTCGCATTCGAATGTAAAAACAACATGTACGAGTATGAGGCACTGATTTTGGGCTTGAAGGTGTTGAAAGAATTAGGCGCAAAGAGGATAGCAGTGCGAGGAGACTCTGAGCTGGTTATAAACCAGGTGAAAGGCACGAATCAATCCAAACACCCTAGGCTGAGAGAACAATAAAACCTAGTGTTGGACCTCCTTGGAGTATGAGATATCAACAATCCCAAGGGGACAGAACCAAATATTCAATGCATTGGCCACCTCAGTCTCGGTTTTTAAAATTCCTATATTTCCAAACTGAAAATATGAGATCGAAGTCAAACACAGGCCGACAGTGCCTGATAATATCAAGCATTGGCAGGTGTTTGAGGAAGACAAATAGGTGGAGAGATTTCTTCGAATGAGCAACGAGTTCACTAATATAAACACTAATGATGAGTGTTGTTGTGACGAAGACAAGAGAATGGATGCGCACAGTAATGAAGAACCTTTCCAAGACCAAATAGCGGGAAGGGACATAGTACAACTAAAGAAGAACATCATCCCAAAGGGGATAGTTCCTTTGGAAAATATGTTTGACAAAAACGACATGGCTAGAAATCCCAAGATCACTACAAATGATGAGGATATCGAAGACTGCGGCATCGAGAATGAGGAGAACCCAAAAATAATCAAATTGTTGAAAACACTCAGTCCAGAGGTCAAACAAGACTACATCAAGCTCATGAAGGATTTCCCAGATGTTTTCTCTTAGAGTTATGATGACTTGAAGGTTTACGACACCAAAGTGAAACAACATGTCATTTCTCTCAAAGAAGACTAGAGGCCTTTCAAACAAAAGCTGAGACAGATAAATCCTCTACTGCTATCGTGAATTGAAAAGGAGGTAAAGAAACTCTTTGAAGCTAAAATTATCGTTTCTTTAAGGTTTTCAAAATGGGTGGCCGACTTGGTTCCTGTAAGAAAAAAGAGAGGCGAAATAATATTGTGTGTGGATTTTAGAAAATTGAACAAAGTGTCCCTCAAGGACCACTACCCGCTCCTTAAAATGGACTATGTCCTGCAAAGGGTGGTGGTGTCCCAGAGATGTCCATGATGGATGGTTTTTCGTGTTATAATCATATCTTGGTACACCCGAATGACAGGGAAAATAATACTTTTACGACACCATGGGGGACGTTCATGTATGCCAAGATGCCTTTCGGCCTAATGAACGTCGGAGCTACCTTCCAAAGGGAAATGGACATTGCGTTTGATGATGAAATGGAAAAGTTTATTGTGATCTATCTAGATGACATCACAGTATACTCTAACTCCGATGAACAACACCTTGGGAATCTAAAAAAGGTTTTCCATAAGTGCAGGAATTTCGGCATATCGCTAAATCTGAAGAAATCACATTTCGGGATGGAAGAAGGGAAGTTGTTGGGGAACATTATCTAGAAAGAGGAAATTAATATAGACCTCCATAGGGTTGAAGGAATCCTAAAAATTGGCACTCCATGTAGTAAGAAGTAAGTGTAATCCTTCCTGGGAAAAGTAAACTTCTTGAGAAGATTCATCCCAAACCTGGTAGAGATTATAAAACATATCACCTGCATGCTCAGAAATGGGAACGAGATCAAGTGGAACCCAGAATCCAGGAAGTCATTTGAAGATATCAAGGTGGCGTTGACTAGATCTCTTGTGCTAGCAAGTCTAGACTTCACAAAAGATTTCATCATGTTTTCATTCACCTCAGAGAATACGATTGTCAGCGTGTTGTTACAGAAAGACAAGTAGAACTTCGAGAATCCCATAGCCTATTTCAGCCGAACACTGAGGGATGCTCCACTAAGGTATGACATTATGGAGAAAATATAATACACCTTAGTGAAGGCCCTAAAGGATTTCAAAACATACATATTACACTCCCACATTATCGCTTACATGCCCAACAATTCAGTCAAGGATATCTTGACTCAGCGTGACCCAGAGGGAAAGAGAGGTAAGTGGATAGTTGCCATGCTGGAATATGATTTTGAAATCAAGACAAAAAAGCTGATCAAGGGTCAGGGCCTTGCAAAGTTGATGGTGCATTCAGACTGCGATGATTTGGGGATCAAATTCATCGTCAATTTGTCAGAAAACCCTTAAGAAGAAACAACTGCACAGGTCTCTCAAGAGTTCGTTAATTCACAATGGTATACAAACATCATCTATGTGATAAGAAATCTACAAGCCCCTCTAGGTTTAAGCAAGACCAAGGAAATATTTTGAAATCTCAAAGCGGTTAAGTTCTGCATCCTGGATATTTCACTATAATGGAAAGATCCTAGAGGGATATTGCTAAATTGTTTGTTGGAAAATGACGTGAAATGAGTTATTGAATATTTTCACAAAGGCAACTGCGAAGGACACCACTACTGGAAAACCACCACGCAAAAAATACAAGGATTGGGTTACTATTGGCCTACTATCTTCTCTTACGTATACAAAGAAGTTTTCGGCTTCCACGAGTGTCATATTTTCGATGGAAGAATAAAATTGTAGCCCCTTCCACTAAATTCGATCTCAATTGATGCCCCTTTCATGCAATGGGGCTTATATTTCATAGGGGAAATAAATCCTCCATCCTCTATGAAAAATATATGGATACTCACTGCCAGAGATTACTTCACAAAATGGATAGAAGCAATCCCCACGAAGCAGGCTATTGATGTAGTCATCATCCAATTTTTGGAGACAAACATCCTGTTGAGATTTGGATGCCCTATCAAGATCACAACAGATAACGTGACCGCATTCAAGTCCAAGAATATGGAGAATTTATGCCAGGATTACAATATAAACCTGGAGCATTCTACAACATACTACTCGTAAGGGAATGGGTTAGCAAAATCATCGAATAAAAGCCTAATCAGGATCATCGAGAGACTTATGCAAGACAACAAGAAGGCGCAAAATAAAAACATTACTTATGCATTGTGGGTGGACAAGGTTACCACCAAGAAGTCCATCTCAACATTGCCTTTCCAAATTGTATATGGTGCATATGTGATTTTCCCCACCTCGTTGGGGTTTCCCATCAAAACGTTGCTGCAAGAGAAGGAGGCCGAGCCAGATGACATGCAAAGGAGAATAAATCAGTTGATTCATACACAACAGATGAGAGAACATGTGTAAAATCGATCACAACTCCACCAGGAAAGGATTAAGAAAACCTTTGACAAGCACTCTAAGAAGGAGGAGTTTCAGTTGGGGGATCTGGTGTTGAAATGGGACGCGAGAAATTAATATAAAGGAAAGCACGAAAAGTTTGACAATATTTGGACGGATCCTTTCAAAATCGGTGCATCTCACAGAAATAACACCTATTTTCTAGAAGAACTAAATGGAGAGTCCGTTGGTTGGGGACCTGTAAATGATAGGTTCCTCAAACACTATTTAGTGAAATAAAGTCTGTTTAAGTCAGATACCATTGTAAATAGTCATTTTTTTGTGTCAAGTTAGTTGGTCAATAGAAAATTGAAGCCCAAAGTGAAGGCCCTAAGTTTATGATGAATTCATTTTAGGAATTGTGTTGATAGTTTTAGGTTGTGTTTTTTTTTTCATATGTCATATGTATGAAAGTTGAATAAGGCCCAATGGTCATAAACTTGGTCTGTTTTTCTTTTCTACCTCATGGGGAGGATAGCATCCCCATTGGAGCCAACTGTTAGCACTGCCATTTTTCCTTCAGTTAGAGTTGGTCTTAGTCGATTCATGGCTTGTGTGTCAAGGCATGTGAGGTTAGGTACTTAAAAACAAAAGGGTCAAAGTCAGCAAGTGGTTGGTTGGCCCTTAGAGTCAGGAAGGGATGTCAGAGTCAAAACATGTGTAAAAGTATGAGTATGGTCCCAGAGAGTTGGATCCTATCAAAAAGGGAGTCTCTACATGCCCCAGGTCGAGGAAAGTTGTTAATAGAAGTCACATCGACAAGTGCAGTAACCATTATCAGCTCATTATGAAGGCCGAGAAGATGAAAAATTGCAACGTTCGTATCACGTATGCCCTGCAACCTTTATCAGTTGTACTTTACATGTGAGGATGTTTTATGGAAAATCTACAGTTCGTTTTGAAACATCCAGTTGCCATGAATTTGGTGTTCCTTGACACAGTTCCTTATACCACCTTCTCTATTATAAGTTATGGATGCTTTGCATGCATTCTATTCACGAATTAGGTTTATGCACTGTTTGTAATATTTTCTCGCAATCCTAGATTGATCAAGTTTTCCACCTTAGGCCTTTCCAGATCCACCACATGCAATAAAAATACAGGTTGCACCATGGCAGCTAGGGAAATCCGAGTACCAAATGAGTCACGCACAAGATCGGTTTCCGAAGAATCACTTATGCATGTTATTCGACTAGAACCGGTGGAAGATACAAACCGAGAGAGAGGGAGCAGAACAAGGAGGATATATGTCGTGGGCACTAATGTTCGAGAGCCATCTTAGAAAATGAAATAGGCACAACACGCCATCACCAAACTTTACCAGGAAAACATGGAACTGAGACAACAACTAACAACAAATAACCTTGAAGTTTCAACATCGCAAAGTCATGAAGGAAACGTGACGTGGCTCAAGAGACAACTCAGAGAGGTGCAGGATACAATCGTACAGCTGCATGAAACACATAGGCTGTTAGAAGAAAGGAATGTGAAGCATTTAAGAGAATGTGAAGAGGCCAAGGAAAAATCCTATGCAACTCTTGCCAGCGCGTAGAAGAAACATAATTAACTCAGTCCATACTCGTATCCTCAAATAGAGAGAAGATATTGACAATTTTGAAGGAGGCACCGTCCTTAGACGTTTTGTTGTTTTTGTAATGGCCATGATAGTCAGCAGCCACTCGCCACGTACACTCCCCAACAAATGGGCACACGAATGAAATCAAAATCGTTAAGTAGATAGCGGGACCTTGACAGATTATTTGATCGTTCATAATTTTTTCCAAAGGAAGGCATTGACACATCATTCTTCCCATGATGAGACCTCACTAGTAATCAAATCCCTGTGGAAAATTACAAGTAGTCGTTATGTGACAAGAAGTAGCTGTTTTCTATTTTTGGAAAGGCATCATGCGAAGAGTCATTCAGCGCAGAGTAGTTGGTTTCCTAAATTTTAGAGATAGTAGCTAGAGAGCAGGGTATCCCAAGAGGCACCCTTGCCTATATATTTGATCTTTTCAATGTAATCTGGGTTGGTTGGAAAACTAGTGTAGACAATGACTATTGAATGTTGTTTGATCTCGATCAGAATTTATTGCAAAAGTCCTGAAGATTGATGAAAATATTCTAATTGTAGTAGTTTGATGTATTGTTTCCTTTCTTTGCGTACGTACTCCTTGTTTTCTTTATTCATATATATATTTCTGTCTATATAGGAATGTATTTTTGAACTTGGGATTCACTACGTAGTGCCATGGGATTCCCACCATTTAGACAAACCTTTTTCCTCTAAGTTAACTTCGAATTCATCCTCAACAGTGCTCCATGTTTATTTCTATGTTTCCCCCCTGCCTCACACAACGATTTTTCATTGAAGACCGTTTCTCTCTTAGCCTTTATCCTCTCAATTTCAATCATCGAGTCATTGTTTTCTATCATTTCTCAAACCGACTCCATATCCCAAGGTCTTACTCTCTTGCACCAATATAACTAGAACTTATTGTTTCAAAGATGTTAAATATAACCGATAACTCAAACTCATATCCTGTACTGAGACAAATTCTTGCGAGAGATCCCTCTCCAGGTCCAAAGGGATAGTTTTGGATCTCAAACTTGGTTTGTAGGTTGCCTCTATCATTCGTTTCTCAGCCGAATGAAGTTTACAAAGAGCTAACAACTACCACTGATACTGTCACTGCCACATCCTCATCAACCTGTAATCAACCTGTCAACCAACCTGACAACGTCACCGTCATATCAACCTAAAACTAATGATCAACCAATAATTCAACTTGTCGATGTCCCTGTCACCATCACTGTCACTATGATTGTCACTAATATATGATCATCAACCAAATATAACCATATCCACTCACATGGATACCAAAACCATCACCATACCATGTACATCAACCATGTACCAGAACCTATACAATACCATGTACAACAACCATGTATCAAACATATACAATATCATGCACATCAACCATGTACCAAAACCTCTACCATATCATAAACCAAGGTCAACAAGAAGTGTTGAACAATTGAGAGGGGGACAGTGAATCAGTTGTACCTGTGCTTAAAAAAATATGCTTATTTTAAACTCTTTACACAACATTTAATGAAAGTCACAATAATGCAGGGAAGTAAGCAATAGAACATTCAACATGAGTCACACATATGAGATACATAGAGACATATATTTCTTGAGGAAACCCATACAGGGTAAAAATCTCTTCTTCTTTATATGATAAGTAATCTTTACATTCTTTACATTATCATACATATGAGCACCAACTCATAATGAGGCTACAACCTTTGTTTTTGCA
Organism: Picea glauca; assembly: GCA_000966675.3. Lineage (NCBI taxonomy): Eukaryota > Viridiplantae > Streptophyta > Pinopsida > Pinales > Pinaceae > Picea > Picea glauca. The sequence goes on from JZKD02S1616725.1 coordinate 33,335, forward strand.
AGCAACAACTTGTTGAGAG
>JZKD02S1616725.1:42267-56203 GCA_000966675.3 Picea glauca
TTGAGGAAACCCATACAGGGTAAAAACCTCTTCTTCTTTATATGATAAGTAATCTTTACATTCTTTACATTATCATACATATGAGCACCAACTCATAATGAGGCTACAACCTCTGATTTTGCAAGAAACAACTTGCTGAGAGCACCAACTCTCTATTTTTTCTAGCACCTACTAGAAGGAAGCACCAACTCCGAGGTTTCTCTAGCACCCACTAGAAGGAAGCACCAACTCCCTGGTTTCTCTAGAACCCACTAGAAGGAAGCACCAACTCCCTAAGTGTTCCAACACCAACTGGATGGAAGCACCGACTTACATTCACACAGGCACCAACCTATATAACAGAGAACAATAGTTCTCCCTTGCACCACCCTGCCACCCTGGTTTCTCTAGCTGCAACCAGATGGAAGATACAACTCCCTATGTTCAAGAACCCACTTGAACCTTCGAGGAAAAAAATCCTCCCTAGAACCTCCCTACCACCCTGAAATATAAATCTTTTCTGTTATGACTTATTACAGTGATATAAAGTTCTTCAATGGCTTACCAGTCTCATCACTATTCTGCTACACTAAGTTTCTCTGTATGCATCAGTGTCTTCTGTACACTCCTTGCGATTTCTGTTCTTTTGCATTTTATGCTCTTTGCGACATGTCCCTTCAATGCACCATTCTGCTTCTGTGCATTTCTACTGCTGCACTCTGCCTCCTTCTTCACACCTCAATCACTCTCAACAACAACAACCATTTCTTATTTGTTCAACATTCTTATACTCTCTGTGCACCTTGTTCATGCAATCTACTTCTTTCTCTTGCATCCTCTCCACCCCTAACCTCCTCCACATCGGGGTGTTTTCTCCACTTCACTCTTCCACAGCTATCCCATCTCCTGTGTTCCATGTTGTCTCTCTCTGTTCTACATCTCCTGCTCATTGTGAGTGTTCTTCCTGATCATCATGGTAACTCTTCAGCTTCTCTGGCTGTTTCACCCATGCATCCATCATCATTGGGTGTTATATTGAGATTCCTTAGCTTCTCTAGCAGTTGAGACTCTTCGTCTTCTCTGTCATAGATGAGCTCATCCTCTGGAAGAAACCATCATTTGTTTCTAGCAGTTACACTGTGAAGTGCAACAGTAGCCCTCTGATCTTATTCAAATTCATATGCACCATTGAATTGACTTCATTGAATCTTGCGTTCATTTTTCCTTTTCGTACTTTGGCATTTCGGGATCCCCGTGGTGTGGCATATCAACTCTCCAAGTCGCGATCTCTGAAACTCCGAAAACAAAGGAGCTTGCCGCTTCAAGATTTTCTCTACAACTCTTCGACCATGTGACTATGAGAGGTGACTGAGCGCTTGTTCATATTGTGCTTTCACGATTTCTATTTTCAGCACTTCGACGTTCCTGTGGCGATGATTTCTTGATACTCCATGTCTCAGTATTCGAAGCTTAGAAGTGGAGCTTGGTTGCACTAGCTCCAATCATTTCGGCATTTCACATTTTGGCATTTTGACAATTTGGCAATCCTGTTGTGAGGCTTCTTAACTCTCCATGTTGCGATCTCTGAAACTCTGAAATTGAGCTTGCCACTTCAAGCTCTCTTCTACAGTTCTTTGACGATGTGATCATCAAAATATGACCACTCTCCAATCACACAAGCACTTCAATCTCCAGATCAATGGTCCTCGATCCGTGGTGATCGAATGGCTATCCTCTGCCCTAGGACTTCAGCCTTCGGGACTTTGGGGGAGTGATGGAGTTAAAAATCCCGAAGCAAAAACTCCCAGAGTGACGTCAGTCTTGCGTCACTCGATAATATGTCATGATCGGAGTGGCTGTCATGTGTCACTCAGAATTATGATTTTCAGTGGCCTGAAATGCCAAATCAACTTGACACTTGTCTTTGTCTGATCATGCCACGTGTCATAGTCTTCCACCTGTCCTTTCTGACGTGGTCTGCCACATTCTCCTCCTAGATCTATCAACCCAAATCAATTTGTGATTTGGCATATCGCGATTTCAACATTCTTGATGTGAATGTTCTCGACACTTCCAAGTCCTAGTCTGCGAAACTCCAAAATGAAGTTAGATCAACTTTTTAACTTTTCGCACTTCGCAACTTCAGGACTCCTATGATGAGGAGTCTCAATACTTGACTCCTCCATCTCCCGGTATCTGAAACTCCAGTATTCGAAACTGTCTCCAGCCTTCAGGATTGCAATGTTTCACATTTTGCAATTCTAGGACTCCTGTGGTGAAGTGTTTTGACACTTCTACTCTCGGTATCCGAAAATGTCTCCTACTTTTGGGATTTAGGCATTTCACATTTTGCAATACCGAGACTCCTGTGGTGAAGTGTTTTGACACTTCAACTCCCTGTATATAGAATTGTCTCCTCCTTTCGGGATTTCGATGTTTTTCATTTCGTGATTCCGAGACTCTTGTGGTGAATGTCCTTGACACCTCCACCTCCCGGTATCTGAAACTCTGAAATGGAGTTGGATCAATTTATCCCTGATCTTCCTTACCCACCTGTAAACCATCAAGTGATCAAGCACACTCTCGCACTCTGCATGCACCTCTGAACTTAACCTCCTAAGCTAATGTTGTCCCTGTTTTTCCATCACTACATACTTTGAACTTGCCATCAATGACAAGCACATCTGCCTGAAAACATGCCAACAAGAAGTTCCTCTAAAAATGTACCATATCCTCATCAACTCATGAACCAAAACATGTAACATAACATGTGAATTGATGATATGCCATATTACTCATGATATTCCATACACCAAGTACCATAATATATTGTTGGAACAGGGGAAAACCCAGGGTTCAACGCTTCAACAATGCACCAACAAAACCCTAACTACCGACCCTTTTAGAAACATCTGCAAAGAAGATGAAGTCTCACCTGAGGTAGAGGCAGGGGTGGTTGCAGGACTCAAATTTCTACAACCTATCTGGGACATAGATCTGTGATTATAGCACTTAACAAAGCACTTAAAAATTAACATTCATCAGTACTTAACCTTTATTCACATCACAGATCCAAACCCTAATTATAGAGAAACGAAGTATTCGACCAGATCTAACACATATAAGCACTTAGCATGGAGAGATAGATCAGATATAACATTCATTCACCTTACCAATCACTAACATATTATACCAGATGCATCATACATAAATATATCGACACTAAGCATAAATCACGTCACTAACATACAACCATAATGCACAAAGAAACCATAACACAAGATATACGTAGTTCACCCCAGTGTGGGGCTACGTCCACCAACTCTTCATCTTCTTTATTATCTTCTATCAATCAACTTACATGCACAAAGCCTCAGAACCCACTCTTCATAGGACAGGAGATCTACATGCACTTTCCTAGATCCTCCTTCCCTGAGCTATGTTTAAGCACAAAGCCTCCTTATAATCACTTGCGCTTAGCTCTACAAGTTCTTAACACACAACATGCACAAAGAATCCACAAATATTCACACTTATCACATTCACCTCTTCCTACATCGCCTAGATATCTATTTATACATTACAAAATGGGCCCAACCATGGGTAAACCCATGGGCCGACATCCCATACCCATTACATAAACCCTAATCCCAAACATTTCCCTAAAAAGGGGTCGAGATCTTGGGATCACTGCTTTGACTTGGGCTTCACCTTCGACCATCTTGTTGAAGTCCCAAAAGAGATCAAACATGACCAGGGATACCCAAAAATTGGTCAAGGGACAATAGGCTCCGAACACTCATCCATGACTCATCTCGAGTCACTCTGGTCTAGGTAACTCTGCCTCAAAATCCTCGATCTTGGCTCGAGTTGCTTCAACCTGTTGCTGCACCAAGGCCTCCTACTAGGAAAACTCTTGAATAACTACCTCATTCCCAGGTCCTTCTAAGCGTTGTTCTACCAAAGTGACTACTTGTTCTATTTCTGCTCCTTGACCTTCAATCTCCTCAAAAAGTAGGAAAGCTACATCCTAGACTGGATAGAGATTTTGAGTCACTTCCATGACTTTTCTTTGTATGGCATGGACCTATTGCTCAACCATGCACTATTCTTGGTATCTTTTCATCCTCTGAATTGTTGACAGAAGTTTCAATTGCTTGTACTACTGTTTCTTGCTTCTTTGATTCTTGGAGATGCGACTCCAGTTTCTTCAGTTTAGGGTCCTCAGTAAGGTGCTCATAAGTCTTCACACTGCGACTTCTTAATTGTTTACATTCCATGGATAATTATTTAATCCTTCCAACTGCGCTCTAGGAAATTTCTTCTCTATGGTCTCGCACTTCCTATGGAGTGCTTGGCACTATTTGTAGCTCTAGTTCTGTGACCCTCTGTTGAAGCTGCTGAATGGCTTTGTTAAGCTTCAAAACTTGATTTACTACTAGGTTTTCTTCCTTATTCTCCAATCCTGTCACAGAGTGAAGAGATCTGTTGACTTCTTCTCTAACTCTGACCTGCTCCACGAGTAGCTATTTTTTCTCTTGCTGGACTTGCACTTTATTTTCTTCGAAATTGGTTTGGAGGTCGTCCTTATCTTGTTGTGCAACTTGGCATTTCTCTATGATTTCCTCTTATGCATGATTCAGGGCCACTATGGCCTGGTATAAGGAATTCTGGTATAAGGAATTCTGCAGGCCATTCCTTAGTGATTTCTTCCAGGTCCTCCTCTATGATCTTGTAGTAGGATTGAAGCTCTTCTTTACTTTCATCTACACGCACAGTAATATAAATAAAATTCATATCTACATGGAACTTTAGAATGGGATTGAACCTGTCCAAGGTGTTCGACATCATATGAGAGAAAGACTCAATATCCCTCTTCAATTGTAGGTAGTAGGTATGGAATACTATGTTCGACTATCATTGTTTCCCCATATCACTCGAATACTAGAGCGTGGTTAACTTCATAGCTAATGTCTCTAATGGATCAATGCCATGGAAGGTCGCACCTTCTGGAATCTCCCAAGAGTGAATGCGATGAGGATAAACAACCAACTAAAATGAAACTCATAGCCCTAATCCTGAGATTCGCGACAATCCAATTCTAACTGATTGACAAGGTAACTGACCTAGTTCATCTGTAGTCCTTCCATGCATTTTCCTGCAAGGTCAATGACAAACCCTGTGACCTACATGGGTCTGTTCTTTTTTCCTAGCTTACCAGAAATCAACTAGCAAGAAAGGTGAATTATGCCCTTCTGAATGGAGGCTACCTTGTAGCCTCATGCCCCTTTCTCTACATTGTCGTAGGTGTCTTTGATCTTTTGTGCCAGGGCACGATCTGCAACCTTCCCTGGATAAAAGTATTGTGGGTCTAGTCCCTGCATACTCAATCCAATGATCATATGGATCAACATCGGATCGATGGTGATGCATCGGTCTAGCCATAGATATCCTCCATGGAAGCACGGCAACAGGAGATTAACACACACATTAACCTTCTAGTGCCTTCCAAAATTTAGTATCTTCATAATGTTCAAGACAATGGACCTCACGATGTCCATATTTGATGGATGGGGGATGATCTTCGATTTCTTCCCCTTCGTCTTGGTCAAATATTTGTGAGGTGCGAGCATGCCATAGCTCTTGTGGTCTCCTAGGTTATAGTCATTGATCTTCAAGGTTGGAATCCTCTCCAACTGTGGTTTGAATTATTGTATTCCCTTAAGAAGGTACACAATGATGAATGTGTATTCGAAGCCCCTCGGGACACTATCGGGACACTATCACGACTTGCCACACTGGCCAGGGGTGGGATGTAGTCGGGTAGGATGGATGGAATTAACTTCACATTCACCAAGTCATCACGATTCTTGGTTATTTTCTTGGTCACAGCTCAGGATGGTCTAGATCCATGAGCATTCGATGGGGAGGATTTCACTCCTTGCATCGATGAGGCTTGGATTCCTGCAGACATCACCTTCTTGGCCATGATTTCTATTAGAATCTCTTCGACATATTTTTATGTTGCGCTAATTTCTTCTGACATTCAAACTCGATATCTGATATCTCAGGTCGATGAACAATACTCATTGTAATAGAATGGATGGTGAGGTCTCAATGATCACTGCGCAAAATCAACTAGTTTTCTATGGGCTTGGATAATCACAATTGGAAAAAGTGTTCTCGGTGCAATGATCGATGGGATAAATAGATAACACTGTAAAAATTTCTTTCAATGGGTCACAAAGCCTTATTCAATGCAATTCCATCTGTTATGGAGTGGTCCCAATTGTCCAATGGAGAAATTTTGGGCCATAAGTTCTTTCCTAACCGTTTGGGAGTGTCGATCGAATGGTTAGAATGACTCCAAATTTCATATTGCTCCGCCATGGCAAAGTGCCAATCTGTGGTGTACTGATATTCTAGCGAAGTTCAAATTCTGGAAACCTTCCTTCTGCGATGTTCTTTGTGGAGCTTCTTGCAATTTTTCTAAATTTTCCCTCTTCTTACTGAGCTTTTTGGTCTTCTTTCCTGTGATCTAAATTACTAGTTTCCTCTTCCCATTATCATTCTTATATCCTCTTGGCATCATAACTTTGCATTGTAGAGGGTATTTCATAGGGTTCAAGGGTAATACTTCTTCTCTTTCTGGGGTAGGTGCTCTACTCTCTTGTACAGAGAGGTGTCTCCAGTCTTCCCGTGTCCTTTTAACTTCAACATTCATATCTTTGGTCTTTAGTAGCTTCAACTAGTTCTCTTGTTCTTCCAGTAAGTGCATTATTCTCCTAGCTATGAAATCTCTTAGTTCTTTCTTTTTCTATTCTAGATCCTCATCTTCTTATTTTCTTCATATCTGATCTTTCTCAATCTAGGTTTTTCCTAGCAAGATAGAAAATGGGGCAATGTTCTCAACAAACTTCATGTTCTCAAATTCTTCTTCTGTCGAAGTGCCATGAGCACTCATAGATGTCTGGGTAAGTCTTCCACATAGGTTTATCATATTTCCTCTAAATAATCCTATTCCTCTTAATGAAGGAACCATAACAGGTTTTCCCAAAATTTCCCAAGTTCTTTTTGTCATGATATTCACCTATGTTTCCTCATCCAGGACACAGTCTATGTCGAAGTCTCCTATGTTTCTATGTACTCTTTCTCTTTTAAGACCTTTGATAAGTTGATATTTTTTGTGGTCATTCAAGGTTTGTTTCATATGTAGTAATACACTCTCTGATTCTTTCTAGGGTTCTATCATATCCTTAGTTTCTTGACTTGTCTCATAGTTTTCTTGTTTCATATTCATCTTTTCAACTTTAGCAATCATTCTAGGACAATCCAAAACTTCATGGTCCATATCTATACAAAAAAGACAACTAGGTATTCTACAAGGGAATTCCTTAGCAAGATGTCCTGGTCTTCTGCAACTGTAACAAAGGATTAATCCTCTGTTTCTCTTAAATGATCCCCAACCCTTCCTGTACTACGCACTAGGATCATAGTAACTAACCTGCAAAAAATTATTTCTAGGATCCTACATCCATTTGTTAGTCTAAACACTCTTTCTATGCATAGGGATAACATACCTTTCATTATTTCTATCAGATCTATTCATATCAAATCTTCTTTCTTCTAACTATGCCTTAGTTTTCAGATTAGGACAAAATTTATCAAATATACCTAGATTCATTCTTTCAAAACAAAAAATTTCACTTATCTTACCTTTCTCAGAGCACAAAGCTTCAAGGTCTTACCTCTTTTATTCATATCAGACTTCTCTTCTTAGCACAAATATTCACAAGTCAAGTAGCATACTGTGCACTAAAGAAACAGATCTACGCACAAAGCTTTATTTTCTTCAGTTCCCGGCAATCGTAGTTTCAGGTCCCAACAATAGAACCATTTGTTGGCACATGGGCAGACCCAGGGTTCAACACTTCAATAGTGCACCAACAAAACCATAACTACTGTCCCTTTCGACAACACCTGCGAAGCAGATGAAGTCTCACTCGAGGTAGAGGAAGGGGTGGTTGTAGGACTCAAATGTATGCAAACTAGCTAGGACACATATATGTGATTATACCACTTAACAAAGCACTTAGCAGTTAAAATTCATCAATAATTAACCTATATTCACATCGCATATCCAAACCCTAATTAGAGAGCAATGTAGTATTCGACTAGATCTAACACATCTAAGCACTTAGCATGGAGATATAGATCAGATCTAACATTCATTCACCTTACCAAGCACTAAGCTATTATACCAGATGCATCATACATAAAGATATCAACACTAAGCATAAATCACATCACTAACATACAACCATAATGCACAAAGAAACCATAACACACGATATATGTGGTTCACCCCAGTGTGGGGCTATGTCCACCAACTCTTTGTCTTCTATATTATCTTCTGTCAATATTCCTACATGCACAAAGCCTCAGAACCCACTCCGCATAAGATAGGAGATCTACGTACACCTTGCCAGATCCTCTTTCCTCGAGCTAGGTTTAAGCACAAATCCTCCTTACAATCGCTTGCGCTTAGCTCTACAAGTTCTTAACACACAACATGCACAAAGCATCCACAACTATTCATACTTAGCACATTGGCCTCTTCCTACATCACCTAGATATCTATTTATACAATACAAAATGGGCCCAAACATGGTTAAACCCATGGGCCGACATCCCATACCTGTTACATAAACCCTAATCCCAAAAACTTCCCTAAAAAGGGGTCAAGATCCCACGATCTCTACTTCGACTTGCGCTCCACCTTCGACCATCTTTTCGAAGTCCCAAAAGAGATCAAAAATGACCAAGGATCTCTAAAAATTGGTCAAGGGCCAACATATATCGTCAGTAAAGTGTCTCAAGCATGTGATAACATTAACATAACATATACCAAACTAGATACCAATATAGCCAACATATGTCTCTAAAAATGTATCAAGATGTGTCTCAATATGTACAAACATCACCAAGACATGCCTCAAGCATGTACCAAAACATCCAATGCATCTACCTCAAACATGTGCCATAAACACATCAAGAAGTGCCTCAAACTTGCATCAATATCACCAATAAATTCACCTCATACATGTACCAAGAATATGCCTCACACAATGTACATAAGATGTGTCTCAAGGATGTACCAATGTCTCGACAAGATACCAAAGACATGCCTCAAGCATGCACCATAACATCACCAATGTATACCATGCATATAAACATACCTTTAAACCTATATCTAACATGATACACAATATTTAATACCAATAAATCTTTCATAGCCTCAACAACCTAATATTATAATCCTCCTACAAATTTGTCTCAGCCTCATGGGACTAACCGATACATCACGTAGGGCCTTGCGGGACAAGGTCCATACAACCCGCGGGCGTTCTACATTAGACACCAGTTTCCTGACCCATGGGGTTCAACCAAATTAGGGATTATCAAAATCCCCTCGCTCTCCTCTATAATACTAAAACTTTCACACTCCTTACTCTTTTGCTTCCTTATACTTTCTACCTCGGATTCGCTAAATATATCAAGTGTGTTCTCATAAGTTATTCAATAAATTTGTTTGTGTAATAATGAGAGGCTTCTTGAAGTGTATTTATACTTTTCCAAGTGACTTCTTTTCTTAACTTAGGGGTCGACCAATAGTTTATTTTTATAACCACTTTACCCTTTAATTAATGACTTATATAATATTGTTATAACTGTTTAGGGGATTCTTAACCATTCCTCAGGGATTTCAACTTCATGACCTCACAATTCCTTAACCGTGAAGAAGTACATGACATTCCACCTACTGTTGAAAAATACATGATGAGTACTATCCATCTATGAGTCTGTCACATGCATTTGTTGTATCCTTCATGTCATTATTCCTAAAACAAATTCAAGATTCATAACCATATCTCTGGGGATTCTTATAGAATTCTTCAAGTGCACCGATCACATTTGTTGACATTAATGACAACTACTTCTATTGACATCACTAACAACCAACTATCCAACAACATCAATGACAACCAACTATACAATCATATCCCCCTTTGGCATTGATGGAAACACTCATAATCCATCTATGAGCAATTCTCCTGATATTTCTCTCCTAATGTTTTTCTTCCCCTTTGACGTCAATGAAAAAAGGTGTCTCCCATTGGGGTTCCTCCCCTTGTCCTCATGCCTCTAATATTTCTCTTATGATATTTCTCTTTATCCCTCTTTGACATCATGGGTAAAAGGGTAACTCCACCTGTTGGTATGTCTCCCCCTATCTTCATGCTTCTGATCTTTCTTTCCCAATCTCTTCCTCTAATGATTTCTCTTCCCTTGAATTCTCTACAAGATGTCATGTATATCAATATGTGACTTCCTACATACTCTTCATTTACTGTCTTTCGGTTCTTCTTGTCCATTGGTGCTTCCTCTTGTAATTCATTGACATATATAAAACATTCAAAGTTACTTGATTTAAAGATTTCATGTATTTCCAAGTTCACATGAATGACCATACTTCTCTCTGGTGATATTTTTCCTACTGATGGTTTCTCTTCCCTTGTCTTGTTGTGCCTTTCACTACTTTCCTTCCTGTGAAAAATTGATCCAACTTGTTAATATTTTTTCATCCATTGTTATGCATATAGTCTAACTCATGTCTTTTGTACTATCTATTAGACCTCCTAAGTGTCTCATGAATTCATATATGTTCATATGTCATAAAATTATCCATGATTCTTCTACTCAACTGCATACAATGATGACCAATCTGATACAACTTATCACAACATATTCCTTGTTGTTCAATCTATCTGCTCATAATGGAACAATCTATACTTAATATATCCCTTTGTGAATATATGTGTGGAATCATCTTAGACAATCATGAATCTCTTCCTATGTAACTGCTAGCCGATACCTGCATGGAAATGTGTTCTGAAAGATGCTCCTCAAAAAACTTAACTATCACAAGAAAATCTGTACTTTTGTCATCAAACCATTCTAAAAATGCCTTTCCAAAATATACAAACACTTCAGACTGCTCGAAAGATAGTTCTCTTATTTATAGAGTTTTTTCTTAGAATCCCCTTCTTCAATATTCAAATTTACTAGGATTCTCCAAGCCATATGGATCAAAAAAATATCTACTATGTTGCAGATTAATATTCGTCTTCATCTGCGGATTCATCATCATCCTCTTCCATAATTCTGACATTATTTTCATATTATTCCTAAATTTTGAGATATTCCTCTTCATATTCTTTCTAGATTATAACATCTTCCTACTTTCTTGTTGATTCATCATGATCTTTCTCTACTACAAATATTTTTAGTACGATCTATGGGGCCTAGTCTTCATTCTACTCTTCTTGTTTTTCATTTCTTCTCCAAACCTTCATGTATCTCACATCAATGTTTTCCTTCACGGGAGGCTCTATCACGCTTATACAATTTCGATATATGTGACCATAATTGTAGAATTTGTAACATTCAATATTGGAGAGAGCCACATAAACATCTCTTTCTTGATCATTTCTTCTATATGCTTTGTAATATACAACTTTATGTCCAAAGTTAGTACATGTAAAACATTGACCCAAAAAGAAATTTTGATACCTTGGAGTGAATGAACTTATTTATGGTGTAGTCCTTCTGAATTCCTACCTTGGCTAATAAAAATATTTTCTTTGGTTTTTTCCTTTACAATGATTCATTATTCTTTGATATCTGAAAGTGGAGGGTCTTATTTGATATTTGTTTCTTCTATAATCTTCTTCTTGAGTTTTATTCATTTCTGGAATGTTCTTTTTTGAGGGCTCACATCATTCCTTCTTAATAAGTCTATATTCTACATAACTCTTAGCCTTATATTCATTATTCCTTTCTAGAAACATGTAACACTTCCCTTCAAATTTGTTTACTGATGATATGGATATTTCTCTCTTCAATGTTCTTGCTTAGCTTGACAAATTTAACTCTTTCTGTGACAAATTCTTCTTCAAGATTCTGGCAATCTTCTTCTTTCTTCATCATCTAGATATTCATGACTTCTTCATTTCTCTTTGATTCTTCAAGTTGGGTATTCAAGTAGACAATTTCTTCTTCAATTCTTCTTTCTCACTGACTAAATTCTTCTTCAAGCTTATTTAAGTCCTCAGATCTTTCCTTGAGATGGCTAGTCAAAATATTTTCTCTCTTATTTACTTCCTTTCTTTGTGCTATTATATTTTCTTCCAAAAACGTCTTTTGTTCCAACTGATGTTTTTATGGTTCTTCAATCCTTCTGGATTATTCTAGTTGGAATTTTAGGTTTGTAATCATATGCTAGACTTCTTCAGAGTTTGGATTTTGAGACCCCTTCTTTAGCTTGATAAATTCTTCCTTGAGTGACTTGTTCTTTCTTATTTCTTCCATTAGATCATATAAAGCACTGATTAATTATCCTTCAAGATTTACTATGCCTCCTTCACAATATTCTTCGTCAGAATCTTTCTGACACTAAGAGAATATTTCTTCTCGTTCTACTTTAGCATCTTCTTTATTCTAATTATCATGTTCTGGCTCTGCGATAGAATGAGATTCCTTAAAGTATAAACTATATATCTTATCCAAAATTTATTTGGATGATGAACATTGCCCCATGTTGTCTTTTAATGGATCCAGTAATCATTCCAAGATAAAATCCATTGTTGTTTTGTTGTTTCTATTCAATTCCTTCTTGGATACAGTCTTTGAATTCTTTGAACCAATGTATCCAGTAACAATAGAGTACCAAACATCATATCCCAGTGCTCCTAGAAATGATTTCATCATGTTTCTCAACATATCATAGCTCTAACCATTCTGACCATCAAATTGTGGTACAACAATCTTAGTGTACTCCATGATATTCCTTCTAGTGGTTAAACTATGTTCTTGAAGGACTTGATCTGATACCAATTGTTGGAATACTGAGAGGGGGGGGTGAATCAGTATGAGGAATTTTTACCACTTTAGATCACATTATATAAAACTTTAACTTTATCAAAAGTATTCAATATTTTATCACTTATACATTTAGTATATCATTGCATCATAAAAAATATTATTCATCAGAGCATAACAAACAACCATAGATACACAATACACCATAATTTACATGGAAACCCAAATGGGAGAAAAACACAGAATGATTTCTTATGTATATCAAAAATACATTCACAGGAAGCACCAACTTCCCATTTATCTATCACCAACAAGAAGGAGGCACTAACCCCTTGATTTATAGGATCTAACCTGAAGGCAGCTACAACTCCCTGAGTTCTCTGAAAACCACTAGAAGGAGGCTATGACCCCCTTATTTAGAGGCTCCAACATAAAGGAAGCTCCAACTCCCTGAATTGTCTAGCACCAACATGAAGGAGGTTGCAACCACCCGATTTGCAGGCTCCAACCTAAAGGAAGTCGCAACTCCCTGAGTTCTCTGGAACCAATGAGAAGGATGATATGACCCCCTGATTTACAAGCTCAAACCTAAAGGAATATCTCACTCCATGTGTTATCTGACACTAATCGAAAGGAGGCTACAAACCCTTTCCTTTCCCCATACAACTACCTTGAAATATAAGTGTAGACTCAACCTGTCACTACCACTGGTACTGTCACTGCCACTGTATCATCAACCTGTCATCCAATCTGACACTGTAACTGTCACATCGACCTATAATTGTCACTATCACATAAACCTGAAACTGATGATCAAAATATAATCCAACTTGTCACTGTACATGTCACTGTAACTATCATTATCACTATCACTGATGTACCATCATCAGCCAACTATAACTAGATCCACTCACATGGATACCAAAACCATCACCATACCATGTACATCAACCATGTACCAAAAATTGTACCATACCATGTATTAAACATGTACCATATCATGCACATAACCCTT
>JZKD02S1616725.1:86692-108784 GCA_000966675.3 Picea glauca
CCCCTCTGTTGGGGCAGTCCAGTAATTACAGCTGGGCAATTTTGTAATTTTGGAACCTATGTTTAGCCATAGAAGGCTCCTTACTTAATATAATTTCTTACTTACAAAAAAAAAAAAAACATAACGGATCTTAAAAATTAAAATTAAATAGTCGTTAAGTCACAGTCATGGGACTATGACTTGGCCGCAAGAGGCCAGCCATGTGGCCAAGCCATTGGCATTCCCATGGCTTGATTATAGGGCTCTCCCCCCGTGGACAAGTCACAGACCACGGGACTGTGACTTGGGCGCGAGGGGCCAGCCCTGTGGCCAAGCCATTGGCGTGCCCACATAATTAAAACCTGCATAATTTAAATTTAAATTTCAAACATTAGATTAGGCTTAACTATGTCCGCCCGCAGGACTGCCCGCCAACACGACTACCCAACCACCCACAGGACCGCCTGCCAACACGACGTACACACTTCATGGTCGCCGAGAGCTCACTCACTCACACTCGCCTTCACCCATCTCACAATCACCAAGAGATGAAAAACGTTACAGTGATGATGTATGGTGAATATATAAATTGTTTTTCGGTCAAAAGAATCTTTCGGCCGAAAGAATATTTTGGTCGAAAGATTGTTTTGGCTGAAATATCTTTTCGGCCGGAATATATTTCGGCTAAAAATATATTATCGGATGAAAAAAATTTGTCCGACTAAAATTCTACATGCAAATCAAGGGCGTTGTGACTGTACCGTTCACTTTGATGTTCAAGTATTTGGCGGAAAAATAGTTCGGCCGAAAAAAGTATCTTCCAGCCGAAATAAAATATTAGTTCGGCCGAAAAACTGTCATTCAGAATTTTGGATATCAGATTGTCACAAAAGTGTTACCCACCTTCATGATTTCACCCCCTCAATCTTCTTGATGTTGGAATTTTCTATGGTTGTTCTTCTCGTTCTACCTTCACACACCTATGGTGGAGATCTTGGCATGCTCCTTTTCTTGAAATATTCTATCTTTGATCGGAAGCCCTTATTGACTTCACCGATTGTCTGCACTTTTTCCTCTATAGTCGCTTTGACTACTAGGAGAACTTCTAGAATTTATTTATACAAATTTTGGACGGCGGCTTGGATATTCTTCTCCATACTCTTTACCTCGTCCTTTTCCTTTACTTTTGTCTCAAATCTATCCTCAGCCTCATCTTTTTTCTTTAGATCCTTGTTGCAATGATTTTTCATACTTATCCTGTAATTGGGCTTGTTCATCCTTTATTCGTTCTAAATCCCTATCTTCCTCCTCTACTATGTTTATGATTTCTTACACCATTCTTTCTTGCAAGTATTTTAACTTTTTTATGGACATCCTTGAAACAACTATATTTAGATGGCCCAGTACATTTATTTGTTCATGCAACTCGCCCACTGGAAACTCTAATGCGCTCGTCTGAATTTGTAGGGTTATGTTCCCTAGTATCATCGGTGTCGGGGATGGTTGTGCACTTTCTTCTTGTCTCTTGGGCCCTGTTGATGATTCTTCATCGGACATATTCTCTTTCATCAAGTTTTCATCTTCTAGAATCTGTTTAAGTACTCCTAACTAGTCCTATACTTTATTATGTTGTTCTTCCTACTTCTTTGTTGCTTCTTCCCATAACTCTTCTGTAAAATCTCATATTTTGTATCCAATTTTGTCCATATCATCATTGGTTAATATGTAAAATGGGATTTTCCTCTACGTCGTTTCTTTATTGTGTGTCCCTCCTATTTTCTCTTCTCCCTTATCCTTCCTTTTGGGTCCTACTTCAGGGACTATTGATGTGCCAGAAAGATCTCCTGTGCCATTCATCTGATATTTTCCTTGGTCGTAACTCAAGTCCTCATGACTCTTGTCTTGATCATCCTCCTCTTCTGAGAGCCTTGTTTTTTTTTGTGGACTCTTCCAATATTCCTCATATTCATTGATGATCGAATTCACATCATTCATTACCAACTTGTAATTGGTGAGTACCCATTGCCTTGATGGATCCATTTTATCCTAGATGTACACATGGTGCATGTTGGCTCTAAATCAGGAAATATCATTTTATGATTCTACTGCTTCCTCGAATATGCATGGTAGTTGCGCAAATGAATAGGTGATCCTCTCCTAGTAGGTAAAATATGTGATGTTATTGTTAGTTTGTCTTGTTTTAATTTTTGAATGACATAAGTTAGTATATCTTGCAGCCAAAATGTTACTACCTAGATTGTGCATGTCCTGGTAATACCTGAGTTCTTTCCATCTGACCAACACGATAAGAATGAGCAACCAAGGATAATGAAATTAAAATACCTTCTCTTGGGCCTCCATGAAATCTTGTAAAAATATGTTAGCCAAAAAGGTATCCTAATTCATCTAAACTCCTGATATACACTGCTATGTGGCCACAATGATGACAACCAATACTTCATCTTTCAGACATGTTCACAATAGTTTGCTAGGAAATTACGTACGTTGCAAACCTCACATTCTTATCATTTTTTTTTATAACATCCAATCCCCTCTTTCCCCTAAATGTGTAAAATTTATCCTTCATTGTTTCGAATAGGGATCACTCTCCCATCTTGAGGAACAATAGCCCTGGGTCTTCCCCTTCTTTGGGAAATCTTGTAATCCATGCAATCAATGTAGTATCGATCCATATTAGGGGATATATCTAGAGTGTTCCCCCGTGAACACATCTTAATAATACTTTTAAACATGCATTGATATGTGTACTTCGCCCGAAATATGGAATTCCACGTAAGTTCAATATTCCTTCCTTCCGCAACCCTGACACCCAATCTTGTGGCTTGACCTAGATTTCTCACGTCCTTGGGACAATACTTGTGCACAAATATTGATCCCTTTCCAACTTAGGGAATCTACGTGTATATGTGATATCATGGTCCATAAACTTAAGGTTGTCAATCTTCCCGAGCATGTCTACATCCCTTCTTACATTAGCTAGAATTGGTGCTACCGACACTGTGTACTTTGCATTTTCTGGTCAATTTATATGGGTTGCATTCTCCAAACTTGGTGGTAAGTAGTCTCTATGAAAATATGGTAGTGTCTTCATAGATGAAAATACGGCTAACTCCTCGAACTATGGTGATACTTTATTTTTATTTTTCTTGTTTTCTCGCTACTGAAGATGGTCCTCCAACTCTCGGTGTTGCCATTTGTTTTCTGTGAATGGTTCCTGGACTTAGCTCTATGTCTCTTAGCGGGTCATTGTATTTCATTTATTATGGATCAAATCTATTTTCCAATTCACTCTAGTCCATTCTGTGTGCTCCTGCTCGCATGTAAAAATGGTTTAGACTTAAGAATTTCCTGTTATTTTTGTGCTTTCGAGCCAAATGTACCTATCTCATCGTTCCTTCACTAGCTTGTCCAATAAAACATCATGGTTGATGAGTTTTCTAACTAAATGTGTCTTTATTTCTAAATCCATTGGGTGATTTATCCCTCATACTGTCATTTTCTCAAGATTTTTGGAAAATTTTCCCATTTAAGACTCATACGACGCTTTTATGACCTATCATTACCGTTGTGTAACCATCATTTCCTTGATTTAATTCTTTGTTGATGGGTTTTAAATCCATTGAATCAACAGTAGAAACAAAACCTGCCACCGAGTGATGCAGGAGCATCGACGACTCCATCTTCCGAGCCAGCGTGTGGAGAAAGAGAGAGACAGCTGGACAGACCAATAAATCACTTTTTGGGATATTACCTTGATAAATGGATGCACCAAACATTAATATGGTGATGTGATGAAGCGCACTAGTATATTGTAACGGACCTTGAGCAGATAAGCTCTCGTCCTTAGGTAGCTGAGGCATTTATTTAAATTTAATGCAAGTAGATAACTTAATTAAGTCTAGATTAGACAGCTTTGGCTTTCAAGAGGGAAAACGGAATATAGGCACCCTCCTCTGTATTATAGAAAATATTCTGGATTAATCATTCTCATTCAGATAGGAGTAAGAGAAAGCAGAGAGATTGAGAAGAAACCCCATGTACAGATATTGAATTAATAGGAAAAGCTTTGATTCAATTCCATGGATGTGTTTGAACTCTATGTGTTATTGATATTATGCTTCTGCATGCTTGTTTCTTTTTATGCTTATCTTCTATATGCTACATATGTGATAGCCTATCAGGTTAGAAACCTGAGAGAATGAGGGAATGAGTTTCAAATTGTTTCTCTGTTTAAGTCTGGAGATTCCTACATAGGGTACAGTTGAATTCCTCCACATAGAGTGCGTGAGGAGGCAGAGCAGTTGAACTTTTGTTCTCTTTCGCCCAGAGTCATGATAGGTTATTCGAACCGTGCAGGTGAGTGCAGGTCGAATTGGAGTCTCAGAGCAAGTCTGAGGGAAGGAGGACTGGACTATGTTAGCAGGATTTCACAGGTCTAGACGACTTCAACGCTAAGAGAGTTGTTGGAAGTCGAGCACAGGAAGAACGTGAGAAGTCTCTGAAGGAGTCAGAGAGAGACAAAAGCTCAGGAGGGGCAGTTCCTTGCAAGCATCTCAGGAACAGGCCTGGGAGAGTTTTGAACCAAAGGAAATCTTAGAAGTCGGAGGATTCTCAAGAGGAAGAGAATCGACGATGTGTAACTACAGTGAAGTTTCGCGAAGTCCCGAGGACCGTCCGATCATGGAGGAGTTGCGCGAGAGACAACCCGTAAGCACAGGTGTGGAGAACCAAAGTCCATCGGACTTCGGGGTTTCGGCGTTCGGGGATTGGTAAGGTGAGAGTTCTACACCTTGAGAAATCGCGGGTTGCGATTCCCCGAATCGATCTGAATCATCAATCAGGATTGGGACACGTGGCGCAAGATCCTAAGGAGTCGAGGTTTGGGATTTTGCAAGGACTGTGACCGATTGCATCAGGAACCGCGAATTCCCGAAATCGCGATTTCCCAACAGCACGAGTGGGAGATAGGTGTCAGGGCGTCAGGCCTCACCAGGGAGGTGTTGACAGGTGGCATCGTAAAATCATTGTTCGGGGTTTGCGATGCGAAAGAATTGCGAATGGTGAAATCGTGACCGGTGATTCCGCAATATAACCACAACCGTAGGTTTGTGAGACACGTGTCAAAGGATCCCTGGGGTTGGGGTTCGGAGAATCGGGGTTCTCGACGTCAAGGAGTCATGCATCGTGGATTCGTGATCTGTGAAATCCCGAAGTGACGTGGCATGTGGGACTGCGATCGCTAGTGGAGTACAGGTGGAAGCATATCGGAGTTTGGGATTCAGGGATTCATAGTGTAAGTGAATCATGACATTTCATGTGCCGATTTACCGATAGGGAAATCTTCGATCAAGGGAAGTGTTGACCTGTTGACCATCGGGGATCAGGGTTTTGGTTTGCATGTGAATTGTGTTCGCATGAACCGTGAACTCCTGAGTCGCGATATCCCGATTTCCAAAGGGGGAGATCGCCGAAGTAACCTACTGTAGGTAGTGGAATCCCGAGGGGAGAGGAAGAGTACTTTGACTCTTCGGGCCCATGAGTGAAGAAGGTCCTGGTGGGAGCGACCACTCGTTGAGGGGTAGGTTGTGTCAAGTGGTATCAGAGCCCAAAGGTCTTGTCTGTATATTTCAGGCAAGAGGAGGGAAGGAGAAAGGAAAAGCACTCTGATACTCACGACTTGCGTCAAGTGGTATCAGAGTGGGAGTACCTTTGCTTTCTGAAGCAGAGATAGAAGAGATATAATGCCGCCCAGGAGAGAAAGGCAGTCTCCTGATCGTGAGGACAGGAATGCCCGAAGAAGGGGTAGGCCAGCAGGGAATCCAGCAGGGAATCCAGAGATGGAGCGTCAAATATGAGATCTCAGGGCGAGACTCGAAGATATGGAGACCACCCAGAGGCGTGGAGCGGGTACAGCAGAGTTCAGCGATACTGAGGTTGAAGAGGAAGCTGGACACGACCAAGAAGAGGTCACCGCAGAAGATGCCTCGACATAGAGGTTGATTAGAGCCATTTCGAGTATGAGCTTGAAGACGAAGATGGATATTCCCATCTATGAGGGAAATATAAACATAGAGGAGTTGTTGGATTGGATCCGAGCACTCGACACCTACTTCGATTACGAAGATATCGAAGAGGACAAGAAGGTGAGGCATGCTGTCACCAAGATGAAGGGACATGCAACCTTATGGTGGGACGAGCTGCAGGTGGACAGGCGTTCCAAGGGAAAACAGAAGATCAAAAGTTGGGATCGGATGATTGCGAAGATGAAGGCAAAGTTCATTCCGAGGGATTATCAGATCACTCTGTTCAGGAGGATGCAGAACCTGAGACAGAAGCTGATGACGGTGAAGGAGTACACCGAAGAATTTTACAGGCTCAACATTCGAGCTGGTCATCGAGAGAGTGATGACGAAAAGGTGGCGAGGTATCTGAATGGGTTGAGGTATGAAATTGAGGACGAGCTGAGCATGGTTACCATTCGCACAGTTGAGGATGCGTACCAGATGGCTCTGAAATCCGAAGAAAAGCTGAGTCACAAGCAGGGACAGCGAGGGCGAGGTATAAGTTAGCCTAGAGGCAAAGCAGTTGCCCAAGAAAGAGCTCAAAAGCCCAAGGAGGATTGGAAGAGACCTCAAGGGAAGGCTGAAAGAGGTAGAACCTCACAGTAGAGGCAGCAAATTTCTGAGCCGAGGAGACAGAAAACAGATCAGCAAGGAGGATATGTTGACGCCAACACTTTTCCTCGTACCCGAGGTAGAGGAAGAGGCAGAGGAGGAATTATCACATGTTTTACATGTGGGAAAGACGGTCACAAAGTCGTGGACTGTCCAGAGAGGAAAATGGACGGAGGAAAAGCTCACGTTGCTGAGGCGCAGAGGCGTGACGTGGAGGATGAAGACACTGGAAGTGGGAAGTCACTGACAGTGCATAAGGTTCTTTTGAAACCTGAGAAAGAGGTGGAGGACACAACTCAAAGATGCCGACTATTTAGAACGACTTGCAAGACCAAGGGCTGGAAATGCAAGGTCATAGTGGAAAGTGGGAGCACCGATAATCTCGTTTAGATCGAGATGGTGGAGAAGCTGGAGCTGAAAATGAACAAACACCCGAGTCCATACAAAGTGACATGGCTGCAGAAAGGACACCAGGTATGTGTTACAAAGAAATGCTTGGTCAATTTTAAAATGGGCGAATATAGGGATGAAATTCTGTGTGATGTCATTCCCATGGATGTCTGTCATGTATTATTAGGAAGACCATGGCAGTTTGATAGAAATGTTGTTCATAATGGGAGGATGAACACATACACCTTGGAGAAGGATGGAAAAACACACACATTGCTTCCGGTAAAGGATAAGAAGGTGGAGTCGGAAGTAACCAGTACCATACTTCTCATGAGTGGGAAAGATCTTCTCACAGAGCTGGAGAAGAATGAATATCCACAGTTCTTTGTTGTCAGGAAGCTGAGAATTGTCCTGAAAAGCACAAGAGTGGACGACTTTCCAGAGGAGATTCAGGAACTGCTGGGAGAGTTCGATGACATCATCGTGGACGAACTACCTCGTTCGTTGCCACCAATGAGGAGTGTGAGTCATCACATTGACCTCATACCCGGAGCAAGTTTGCCAAATAAGGCAGCATATAGGTTGACACCTCAGGAGAACGAGGAAGTCAAAAGGCAGGTACAGGATCTGCAGGATAAGGGACTAGTCAGGGAAAGTATGAGTCCGTGTGCCGTCCCAACGGTACTAAGTCCAAAGAAGGTTGGAGGCTGGAGGATGTGTACAGACTCCAGGGCGATTAATAAAATCACCATCAGGTACAAGTTTCCATTGCCAAGAATGGACGACTTGATGGATTTCCTGAGTGGGGCAAATTACTTCTCCAAGATAGATCTCAAGAGAGGATATCATCAGATCCAGGTGAGAGAGGGAGATGAGTGGAAAACAGCATTCAAAACAAATGAGGGTTTGTACGAATGGTTGGTTATGCCATTTGGGTTGACAAACGTGCCAAGCACATTTATGCGGCTGATGAATGAAGTCCTGCGGGAGTTCATTGGGAAATTTGTGGTCGTATACTTGGATGATATTTTAATTTTCAGCAAGACGAAGGCTAAACACTTGAGGCATTTGGCCACTGTAATGAGAAGGTTACAGTAGGAGAAGCTATTGATCAATTTGAAGAAGTGTTCCTTCATGCAGACAGAACTCATTTATTTGGGTTTTGTAATTTCGGCAAATGCATTGAAGATGGATCCTGAGAAGGTTGAAGTAATCAGGAATTGGCCATCGCCGAGAAATGTTTTTGAGGTAAGGAGTTTTCACGGTTTGGCAAGCTTCTACAGAAAATTCATTCGGAATTTTAGTGGAATTAGCGCAGCAATGATGGACACTGTGAAGAAGTGGCATAAAAAATTTCAATGGACAGTCGAGGCTGAGAGGAGCTTCAATCCGTTGAAGCGGAAGATAACTGAGCAACCAGTGTTAGTGTTGCCAGATTTTCAGAAAACCTTCCAAGTGAAGTGTGATGCCAGTGGGTATGTTGTTGGAGGGGTTTTAAGTCAGGATGATAGACCTATGGCATACTATAGTGAGAAACTGGATGATGCAAAGCTAAAGTACTCCACGTACGATAAGGAGTTCTATGCCATCATACAGGCATTGAAAAAGTGGAGGCATTACTTGATACCCAAGGAATTCATTTTGTACAGTGATAATCATGCGTTACAATTTGTAAGTCAACAGGAGAAGCTGAATCAGAAGCATGCGAAGTGGGTAGAGTACATGCAGAATTTCACATTCGTGATAAAGCATATTTCGGGGACTGCGAAGAAGGTAGCTGAAGCCTTGAGCAGAAAGTGTTTATTGCTGCAGGAATTCAGGGTCAAGACTTTAGGTTTTGAGAATCTGAAAGATATGTATGCAGGTGACGTAGACTTTGGCGAGGCATACGAGGAAGCCGAGAACCCAGTTCTCAGGGATAGGAGTCCATGGATTGACTACCTGATCTAGGATGGATTGTTGTTCAGAGGCAATCAATTGTGCATTCCAGATTGTTCTATGAGAGAGAATTTGGTGAAGGAAAAGCAAAGTGGAGGCTTAGCAAGTCATTTCGGACATGACAAGACATTCGCCAAGCTGGGAGAGTCTTATTATTGGCCTGGCATGCACGCAGATGTTAAACGGTTCGTGGACAGATGTCGGATATGTCAACATGCAAAGGGCCGAAAGTAGAACACAGGGTTCTATCAGTCGTTGCCCATACCTGAGAGGCCATGGGAGGCGATCAGTATGGATTTTGTTTTGGGATTACCGAGGACGCAGAGAGGCGTGGATTCCATTTTTGTAGTAGTGGACATATTCTCGAAGATGGCACATTTTGTCCCGTGTTGTAAGACCAGCGATGCAACCCACATCGCAAATTTATTTTTCAAAGAGATTGTGCGATTGCATGGATTGCCGAGAAGCATAGTCTCGGAAAGGGATACCAAATTCATAGGTCACTTCTGGAGGACGCTATGGAAGAAGCTTGGGACTGACTTGGAATTCAGCTCTGCTTACCATCCGCAGATAGATGGGCAGAGAGAAGTGGTCAACAGAAGCTTGGGGGATCTGTTGAGAAGCCTGGTGACTGAGCATCACAGCAGTTGGGATCAGATCCTACCACAGGCAGAATTTGCGTACAACGATTCGGTGAATCGCAGTACAGGTAAGAGCCCATTTCAAATTTTGTATGGGACACAGCCGAGAGGAGTGTCTGAGCTCAGGGAGTCAGAACATGCTGAAACCAGCAGCGCGAGAGCTGAAGAATTCGCTGAAGCGATGCAGGAACTTCACGCAGAGGTGAAGCAGCGACTGCAGAAGGTGAACTAAGAATATAAGCGCAGAGCCGATCAGAGGAAAAGGCAACTTCAGTTTGAAGTTGGAGACATGGTTTTGGCACACTTGAGAAAAGAAAGGTTCCCGAGGGGAACATATAACAAGCTAAAGATGAAGAAAATCGGGCCATGCAAAGTCCTGAAGAAGTTCGGAGAGAATGCATATGAGCTTGAGTTGCCAGAGGGCATCGGGATATCTCTGATTTTCAATATATCGGATTTATATCCATACAAGGGAGAAGATGCAGGAGCTGAAATTGTTGAGGAACCAGTCATCCAGTGGCAGAAGCAGTTGCCAATGGCACAGAAACCTGAGATAGAGTGTATACTGGACAAGAGAGTAGGCAGGAAGACCAGGAGGAAACAATATTTTGAATACCTGGTAAAGTGGAAAGATCACCCAGTGGAGGATGTCAGCTGGGAAACAGAGGCAGTCATACAGAAGCATGGGCATAGTGTGCAGGAGCTCATGGACAGGAGCCCATGAAATCTTTTGAGCCGAGGAGTATGATGCAGGAGCATCGACGACTCCATCTTCCGAGCCAGCATGTGGAGAAAGAGAGAGACAACTGGACAGACCAATAAATCACTTTTTGGGATATTACCTTGATAAATGGCTGCGCCAAACATTAATATGGTGATGTGATGAAGCGCACTGGTATATTGTAACGTTCCTTGAGCAGATAATCTCTCGTCCTTAGGTAGCTGAGGCATTTATTTAAATTTAATGCAAGTAGATAACTTAATTAAGTCTAGATTAGACAGCTTTGGCTTTCAAGAGGGAAAACAGAATATAGGCACCCTCCTCTGTATTATAGAAAATATTCTGGATTAATCATTCTCATTCAGACAGGAGCAAGAGAAATCAGAGAGCTTGAGAAGAAACCCCATGTACAGATATTGAATTAATAGGAAAAACTTTGATTCAATTCCATGGATGTGTTTGAGCTCTGTGTGTTGTTGATATTATGCTTCTGCATGCTTGTTTCTTTTTATGCTTATCTTCTATATGTTGCATATGTGATAGCCTATCAGGTTAGAAACCTGAGAGAATGAGGGAATGAGTTTCAAATTGTTTCTCTATTTAAGTCTGGAGATTCCTGCATAGGGTGCAGTTGAATTCCTCCGCATAGAGTGCGTGAGGAGGTTGAGCAGTTGAACTTTTGTTCTCTTTTGCCCAGAGTCATGATAGGTTATTTGAACTGTGCAGGTGTGTGCAGGTTGAATTGGAGTCTCAGAGCGAGTCTAAGGGAAGGAGGACTGGACTGTGTTAGCAGGATTGCACAGGTCTAGACGACTTCAACGCTAAGAGAGCTGTTGGAAGTCGAGCACATGAAGAACGTGAAAAGTCTCTGAAGGAGTCAGAGAGAGACAAAAGCTCAGGAGGGGTAGTTCCTTGCAAGCATCTCAGGAACAGGCCTGGGAGAGTTTTGAACCATAGGAAATCTTAGAAGTCAGAGGATTCTCAAGAGGAAGAGAATCGACGATGTGTAACTCCAGTGAAGTTTCGCGAAGTCCCGAGGACCGTCCGATCGTGGAGGAGTTGCGCGAGAGACAACTCGTAAGCACAGGTGTGGAGAACCAAAGTCCATCAGACTTCGGGGTTTCAGCGTTCGGGGATTGGTAAGGTGAGAGTTCTACACCTTGAGAAATCACGGGTTGCGATTCCCCAAATCGATCTGAATCGTCAATCAGGATTGGGACACGTGGCGCAAGATCCTAAGGAGTCGGGGTTCGAGACTTTGCAAGGACTGTGACCTATTACATAAGGAACTGCAAATTCCCGAAATCGCGATTTCCCAACAGCATGAGTGGGAGATAGGTGTCAGGGCGTCAGGCCTCACCAGGGAGGTGTTGACAGGTGGCATCGTAAAATCAGAGTTCTGGGTTTGCGATGCGAAAGAATTGCGACTGGTGAAATCGCAACCGGTGATTCCGCGATATAACCACAACCGTAGGTTTGTGAGACACGCGTCAAAGGATCCCTGAGGTCGTGGTTCAGAGAATTGGGTTTCTCGACGTCTAGGAGTCATGCATCGCGGATTCGTGATCCGTGAAATCCTGAAGTGACGTGGCGTGTGGGACCGCGATCGCTAGTGGAGTACAGGTGGAAGCATATCGGAGTTCGAGATTCTGGGATTCATAGTGTAAGTGAATCACGGCATTTCATGTGCCGATCTCCCGATAGGGAAATCTTCGATCAAGGGAAGTGTTGACCCATTGACCATCAGGGATCGGGGTTTTGGTTTGCATGTGAATTGTGTTCGCGTGAACCGCAAACTCCCGAGTCGCGATATCATGATTTCCGAAGGGGGAGATCGCCGAAGTAACCTACTGTAGGTAGTGGACTCCCGAGGGGAGAGGAAGAGTACTTTGACTCTTCGGGCCCGTGAGTGAAGAAGGTCCTGGTGGGAGCGACCGCTCGTTGAGGGGTAGGTTGCGTCACCGAGGCCCAATTAGACTCTGCAATGTTTAATAATGGAATGGTTCTCAAGATCTTGCGATCTGGCCAAATTATCGATGGCCTTTATGTTTTCTTATGAAGGTTATTCCTTCAGTTTGGACTATTCTCTTTTTCATATTTTCTCTTGGGCAGAACCGATATGAGATGTAAGTTGGTATAAACCAACTTGGAAACAAAAATGGAATTAAGCTTAACTAAGGGGAAGAGGTTGAGCTTGGGATAACCTGTTGCTTAAGCATGAAGACGACAATTTTATACCACAGGCCTAGTACTAATACATTAACCATGTGAGAATCCAATTACTGTATGAGATACTAACTACCAGAAAGAAAACACATATGCAATAAGATAATGGCAAGAAAAATAATTCATCTACCAGAACCTTTCATCACATAATAACACAATGATTCATCTTCATCATTAAAGAAAAGAACATCAAAACATTGCACCAGATAACTTGACAACAAAATTAATTGATCTTACTCATTACAATATCATTCATGAAACATGATAGAAAAGAGTTCTTCTCCACATCCAATCACACATGAAGTTCATGAAAATAACTTGTCTTTGGTCCAGAAGGACTTCTCAATTCAAAGGATCTTCAAAATAATTCTTAACAACCAGAAAGAAAAATTTGTTGCAACAACCATAGACCTCTAACTAATTGGTCGATATCTTTATTTATAATATAAATTTCAACTGAA
The DNA here is from genome assembly GCA_000966675.3 of Picea glauca. Taxonomy (NCBI): domain Eukaryota; kingdom Viridiplantae; phylum Streptophyta; class Pinopsida; order Pinales; family Pinaceae; genus Picea; species Picea glauca. The sequence continues at coordinate 99,744 of JZKD02S1616725.1, forward strand.
AAAAATGTCTAAGTGCAGTTTAAGCAAAGAAAAATATGCGACGTGGCGTCATATTCTAATAGTTTCTTTAACAGTCAACTCAAGATAGTTCTCTGAAAGGATGGCTTTCCTCATACTCGAACCAACTGATAAACATATCGTCACAGGTTTGAGCCCATGGGAACCTATGTTGATCCATCGGAGCCACATGTATCCCTCTGATGTCCATCGCATGTGTCTGGTACTTCGCTAGACTGGATTTTAACTGATGTAGCATAGTTCGAGCTCTAATCATATGGTCCATAAATCTTTTCACTTTCCCTGGTACCGCGTTGGTCATCTTCACGAGCTCTTCGGCCCACCGTGAATATTTCTTGGCATGCGACACAAATTTTTCAGGGGTGCCGAAATTAGGGAGTCTAATTTCCTTCACTGGTTTGTTGATTTTACCCCAACGTTTCTTGCATCTGACCCATTTCTTTTGAATTTCTCAACGTGGGTCCTGAGACATCTTAGCCCAATACTCGACTGATTTTTTCCTATGATTAAGACTACTTTTTCCTAACATCCGGATGCCATGTTCTTCTTTGTCTCAGGCATGTTGTCTGCATCAATGTACTTGAGTATTTCTACTTCTTGTTGCGCCCTTTGATACCATTGCTCCATGTCCTTACATGTTGCGAGTGGCATGAGAGTGTCCTCCAGGAACTCAAAAATATTTTCTGTAAACATTTGTCACTCTTTTGTGAATTTTTTGTAAGATTATTCGAACTCACTTTTCATATTTACTGCGGTCTGGGTGGATTTGTGGTAGTACTCATCCAGGTGGCGTAAATGTTCTAGTTCCTTCCAGGTGGTGCCCGACTCTTTTTCGTCTTGTTTAGCCCTATCTAGGGTGGCATCCAAGAGTGCCATCCCCACACTGAGAAGCTCCCACGTTTGGGCATCAACAGTGTTTATCAAATTCTCCTCTAAGGTGATGAGGATGGAGAGGTCCAATGCGATCCTCCTCTTCTTGGTGGTTCTATTGATGATGGCCTTTCTTTTTCAATCATAAGAGATCGCATAGATATATTCTACCTTGTCTACCGTCTTGGGTATCTATTGATCACCCCATGTGAGTGTGTTTCCCAAGTTACCGGTGGTGTATACTTGTTCAAGGTCGAGTTCCTGAACTCCCTCGTTGTGTTCCAAGGACTTGGCCTCTACCTGTCGCTTATCAAGAACCTGAGTATTGAGTGAAGTAGAGATGTCATGTACATATTTGTTACTTACTTGCTCGTTGGATGTTGAATCATTGATTTCCTTTTGCAGGGATCCTTCTTTTGGCTCATACGGTTAGGGCTCATCCTTTGGATTATCTTCTCTGGTTTTTGATGCACCAGTTCCCTTCATTTCGAGGCCACTTTCAGACTATGTTTCCTTTTCAGAGACCTCCTAGGTTTGGACCTCAGGATCAGAAGAAGAAGCCTTCTCAAGTCCATTTTCTTCTTGGACACGTACATGGGTCCTTTCAGATTCTTCCAGGCTCTCATCATCACTGTATACATTGATGAACTCAGTCAGAGGGTTAGGTGCACTTGTTTCTACTGATACTCGACCTATATTTGGTTGAGTCATCATGCCTACTGGTGAATTGGAAGGTGGTTTTGTGGATTCAGGGTCATCTGACCCATTGGTGTTATCAAGGTTTATGAAATCGGGGTCGCTTGGCGCCGCCAGGATTTATTCTAGGCTATCAGTCGGAAGCCTTGGCAACCTGATGGGGTCAGATATATCCCACATTGGACCCAGCATCTACAAGGCGTGTTGATACATAAGCGTCACTCTCTCCTGTGCATTCTGAACCTCAGGGAAATTCTTGTTCTGTTCTAGGGTTACCTAGGAAATCTTCATTGTTTGGATGACTTATTGAGGGGCTTCCAGCACTTCGACTGGTCTAGATGCTATCCTTTATTCTCTAACCATGAGGAGCTCTTGAGTCGATTGTTCCAAGGCCGTTGTTTGCTCCTCCCAACTCATGGCCTTGAATCTAGTTGCTTTAGGATCATCCATCCTTGCCACCATATCATCCTAGTCTTGAGCATTTTCATTGAAAATTTCATCCTCAAACCGGTCATGGGAATAAGGCCAACAGGATGATACCTATGATGCATGTTTCAGGACCAGACCCTTGGGATCGTGCTTGCGGAAACGGTCGGTCTGGAATCAAAATTCCAATTGACTTAACCCCTCTTTCTTTGCCTGCACGGTGTATTTGAACATGTATATGCCAATATGAAATCCATAAGGTATGAAGGCTCGCTTCTTGTCCTTCACTAAAGTGGCGTTGTAGCCTTGCAAAATGGTCTGATAACAAATCTCCCCTAATACTAGTCGATCGAGGACATATATAGGTAATAGATGGGGTGCCCCTATGGTGCTGAAAACCCTGATCTAGATCTCATTCTCATCTATATACCAGTGACCCACTTTCGATACAACCCTTTAAGTTGCATCCAACATCCTTGGGAACTCTTTCTTGAACAACAAAGAATAAATGCTTGCAATGAGCTGGTCACAGATAAGAGAATAGGATTTCTTGTAACTATTTTCCCATAAGATGTTGAAGTATACATGGACCAGGAGCTTAAAGGAATTCCAGCTTAAGTTCATTCCAGCAAAGACGTTCTTGGCACAGACGACGTCCAACAAATACAAGGCCATGTAAAAGGAAGGGGTTTCTCCCCCTTTCACCTGTTCATCTATTTGGAGATGATTGCACCCCAGTTAAAACATATTCCAAAAATGGCTATGGTATATGCTAGATTCATCCATGCCTCCAAAAAACTAGTGCAGTCTTTCTCCCCATGCAATTGGCAGAGGAGGGCCATTAGATAGATGTAAGGGTCTCTCAGGTTGGTCGTTGGGTACCATCCAAAGGTCCTATTGGTGAAATTTTTGTCCTCTCTCCACTAGAATTCCATAATATTTCTCGTGTCGTGCTTCTGATAGAAACTCAAAAAACATCGAGTGCTTAAACATTCTTCCGGCTCCCTAAGCTTATAGTAACTCTAAACTTCTACTGGGAGGAAAACCCCGACACATACACCATTGTCATCATTAATTAAACACCTATGTGCATCAATGTGATCAATATGCCATTTCAAGAGTTCGATGTAGGGAAATACTGAGTCCTTCTTGTCACCATGTGAAAATAAGCCTTGCGGATATTCAAGAGAACTTCATCATCGAGTTTTCTCATATCAGGATCATTTGGAGGGAAAACTTGAGGGTTTCCTCCTTCCTGATTTTATTAAACAGTTCTTCTTATCGAGGGAATATTGTTTTGGTATCGATGTTCACCTCTGTGTCTCCAAAGGTCGGGGGATGGATGAAGGCCTTCTTGGTGGTTTTCTTGATGACGGGCACTGTCTTTGGAGTGAATTTCAATTGCCTTGCGACTAATGGGTAGGAACCTTCTCCTGCCTCTAGTTCTTGTAGCTTTGGCACCCTTGTGTATTTCCTAGTGGTGGGTTTCTTCAAAGGTAGCCTCCCTGTAGTGCTTGCTAAAATTGTTGTTTTAATACTCAATGGACCTTGGAATATTTCTCTAGATCACTCGTCTTGCTCCTTTGGGTGCTCTGAACTTCTTTGCATGCAGAATGAGCTCATACACAATAAATCAAAAGAATATAACAGGAGATATCCTACTAGTCGTATCAACCATTTAATATGAGTAATGGATTTAATTCAAAACAACCTACCATCTAATATTTGCAAATAAATTCTACATTGGGTGACAGTGGAGATGTGGAGGGAGATGCATTGTATTGGGAGGCTTAAATGGTCCTTTTGGTTTACACATGAATTAGAAACTAATGCGTGATCCTGGAATTAATTAACCTTTTAAATGCATTGTATCTACCGTATATTAGAGCTAAAACATCCCATCACGTCAAATTTCTCAGTGGATAGGTCGAGGATCGATGACACCTTGCATATGTTTTTCTTGGTATCCTTCTTAGAAAAATTCCGATGCCAACGGGTATCGGGGATTGGCGATCGGGGATCTATTCAAGTGCGTAGTTTCTTTTCAGGTTACATCTTCGTAAATCCCCGATGCCGAAAAAATTTCGACAGTCGACGATCGACGATATCCTTCCTTTACTCGTGCGATGCCTACTCTCTTCAAAACTTCTCGACACTGATGAGGGACAGTTATCAAAGATATTCTTGCGTAGCGCCTATCGCATAATTAGGATTGTCATCTGTAGACGCCTATGGATGTCAGGGCTCAACTATTTTGGTCCTCTCAGGCAAAATTTTTCATCTCTAATCCTTACCGATGCCAAATTCCTGTAGTGCATTGAGGAGATATTTCAATTGTCAGTTCTTTAATCAAATGTTAGCCTTTGTTAATTCATGATGATTTTCGCTTTCCCAAACAACTTTGAAAGACTTAAAATGAAAAACAAAAGACGAGCAAAGGAAACATTTTCATATTAAGATCGAATTAGACATTCACAAGAGATCAAGTGGTACACAAAAAGTGAAATTTGACATAGACCTTTAGGGTGTGATGAGTGCTCAACATGCTCTTAACAGTCTTTTCATTTGCAAACTGTCTCATCTCTGAGTTTGGTGCAATGGCCCCTTTTTTTTCAGACAAATGTTATAATACATGTGTTATGATGCAACCCAAATTACTATGCAGCCTCTTGGCCATCTCTATAGAGTTTCATTTGACTCCCATTCACCATTCCTTCCAAGACATCTCCATTCAAGGTTTCTAACCAGACAGCACCTTTCTGTTTTAGTTTTTGAATCACATAGGATCCTAGCCGGTGCATTCGAAATTTCCCCAAATGTTGCATATACTTGTTTTCATAGAGTAGTACCAAATATCAATTTGAACCTTCTTCTATTAAATGTGGTGATCATGCCAGGCCTTCTCTCTATCTTTCTGAACCTACTGATGGAATCTTATGCAAACCTATCCTCCTCAAGTTGTACTAACTGCACCAACCTCTCCTCTATTACGTCAATATTTGATAGTTCTATAATTTCTTCAATGCGCAATATACGTATATTAAACTCCATTTGCATTACTTCTTCTTTCTCGTAGACCAACCTGAAAGGGGTATGTTCTGTCAACTTCTTGTTGGTAGTCTTGTAAGCTCATAATACTGCAAGAAATCTTAAGTCCTAGTCATCTCTACCAACATTACAAATATTTGTTAAGGAATTCTCCAAGATCTTATTAAAATCTTCCACAATTCCATTAGCCTGAGGGTGATATGGGGTGCTCTTTTGGTGATGAATCTAGAACTCCTTAGTCAATGTTGCAATTTCTTTGTTTATAAAGTGTGTCCCTTGATCACTAAGTAATATGCACGGACATACAAATATTGTGACTACATTTTATAATAGAAACCATGTAGCAGTTTCTGTTGTAAAGTCTATAACTGGGGTTGCTTATTCCCATCTTGTCAAATACTCAGTCACAGTAATGATATACCATTCCCCCGATCTTCTTTCTTGTGGGTTGATTGGCCCATTTATCAAATTATTACAATGTAACCTATGGATTCAAAGATGTGTTGTCCCTCCTAGATGGATTTCCCACTCATTGGCATACATCACATGATTGAAAATATTCCTTTGCATCCTTGTGAAGTGTCGGCCACCAAGGTCCTACACACAAAATATTTTTTGCCGTTGCTCTCCCTACATAATTTCCTCTAGCAATTCTATCGTGTGCTTCTTCAAGTATTTTTGACCATTCATGATCCAACATACAACGTCTCAGTATTCCATCTACGCCCATATTGTATAAATTCCTTGAAATAAACTGATAATATGTTTCTTTCACTACTACTTTTTTCTTATATGCTACAATTATCTCATATGGATCCATGTCTATGCTGAGAAACTTTTTAATGTACGAGAAATAATCATCCACTATCCTTACTACAAATAATTGCATATTTGGGAAGTTTTCATTTGAATTTCCCGCATCTTTCCTTGAAAATATGCATGATATATGATATGGTCCTACATTCAGTTTCCCCGGTTTCACTATAGGTTCAAAGTCGTATTCCTGAAATAATCAAATCCACCTACATATTCTCCCCCCCAAAACTGGATTATGGATTAAGTATTTTAATGCATAATGGTATTTATACATTTTAATGTGAGACCCTAATAGATAATTCCTAAATTTATGTAGTGCATATACCATCTCCAATCCTTCCCGTTATGTTGTTGTATAGTTCTTCTCTACTATAGACAACTTCCTTCTTGCAAAATAAATTGGGGATCTGTGTCTCCTTCCCCTGGCTAAGATAAAAATACTCCCAATGCTATGGACTAGCGTCCATGTGTACATGAAACTCCTTGTTCCAATCCAGAAAAATTAAAATCGACACAATCAAAAAAAAATGTTTCAGGGTGTCCAACCCCTTATGACAGTATTCATTCCATTGAAACTTCACTTCCTTCTTTAGTAGCTTCTTCATTGATGTTGTGATTTTCACATATCCCTTGATGAATTTCCAATAATAACCTGTATGACCCAACATTGCCCTTAGTTTTATGACTAATGTAGGTAGTTTTAACTCCAAATCGATTGCAATCTTATTTGGGTCTACCAATAGTCCATGTTTTCACACTACATGTCCTAATAGAATTCCAAATGGTGCACAAAAAATGCAATTCTTCAAGTTCAGCAAAATTCGACACTTCTTGTAGAGATCCAACATAAGTGTAAGAACTTTTATATGATCCTTCAGTAGAATGAACATTTTCCAATCATCAAAGTAGAATTCTAGGAACGTATGGATGAACTCCTTGAATGTTTGCAACTACTACCCTAGAAAACATCATAGGGGCATTCTTCAATCCAAAGGCCATAACCGTGTACTAGTAACTTCCCCATTCCATTGCAAAATTGGTCTTGTGTATATCCTCCTATGTGATTCTTATCTGATGGTATCTGAAGAATCCATCTATATAAGAGTATGTTTCTTGGCCTTCGACGTTCTCCAGTAACTCATCTTTGAATGGTGTTGGAACCGAATCATGTAAGAATGCGTCATTTGACTTCTTGAGATCTACAAGGATCTTGATTCCACCTATATTCTTGTCCTGCACCACCATTGTATTGATACACTCAAGTTATTCAACCGGTTCAATCATTATTGCATCCAACATCCTATCTATTTCAACTTTTACCTTCTCCTTATACCTCAAATTTATCCTATAAGGCCTTTGGCAGACTAGCTTAGCTCCTCATTTTAGTGGGATCTTCATCTTGCCCAAGTATCTTTCTATTCCATTCATCTTTGAAAAATTGGTTGGAAATAAGTATTGGTATTCTCTTAGTAAGTATGCAATCTTTTCAACTGTCTCTTCACTCCAATAGTCCTCTATCTGTGCAAACTTCAGACTCTCTATCGTACCAATATTTATCTTTCCTATTTTTATCGATTGGGTATATGCAACAAATTCTATGGCCCATTCTCATATTTTCTTAGGTATCTGTACATTCCTAGGATCCTCTTCATCATACTCTTCCTAGGATACATTATAGCATTCCAACAACTTATGAACAATCATCTTGTTTTTGTGCTCATTGCATACGGGTATCACCTCCATCGTTTCTTCTTCTGATAATATCTTCGTCTGAATATCCTGTAGTGATGTATCTATGGATGGATACTCATGTTCAAATGTAAACAAGATTTTGAACCTCTAGATCAATTCTTCCCATCTTGTTGTCTCCCTGCTCATTTCCAAATCCAAGTACCATTTCTTCAAAATTGTGCCCAGTGTGTGTATAAATTGGTGTGTCCACTCTGTCTCTGGTACTAAACCCCAGAAATCCATCCACTATTCCACATGAACTATTGGGTCACTATCCTCTATATATTTATGTACAATGTTTTCTCCCCCAATGCCAAACCTTATTTTCATTAGTTTGTTGCATTGTAGCGAGTATTGCATTCGTTCTCTATGTGCATCCCAACATCTAGTTGGAGTCACTTTTAATACCACATCCAATGCTAACAAACTTTGTTGTTTGGTTACCTGCAGCTCCAATTCTTTTACAAACATACTTATTTCAAATAATCCATAATACCTGGGAAGGTTAAATATCTCTGTTCCAATCCAGTGCACAGATCAAGTCATGCACGCACATCATATGGTGGACACTTCATGAATTCTTTGTTTCCAATGCTCTAGAGCTGCTTCCAAATATGTCGCACATGAAGTGACACTTCTCCAACTCAATGCACCATCTGTTGTTGATTTGACATAATCCTCCTTCCACATAGTCATGCTATATAAGTTTTCAATGTCATTATGTCTTGTGTGTTCTATATATCTCTATCCTTCTAATGGATCTAAGGGTGCCATAACTTTCAAATTACCAGCTTCAAATATCATATCCCTCCTCTTCAATTTGATGGTCACTTGGTTATCGAAATCCCATTCTAATCCCATTAATGCTAGATATGGTTGATAATCATCCAAAAAATAAATAAATTCAAAATATGCCACATTTCGCACCCCATCTATGTTCAGAGGTACTCCTGTTAACAAACCAATCATGACTATTTTGTGTTGATTTTATAATATGAGTAGAACAGGAGACCATACCAACTTGGATTTTTCCATCAATTCCCATGTCTTCTTAGGTAAAATATTCACATCAAAACCTACATCCAAAATAATATTATCCACATCATACTCTCCAATCTGCGCACTGAATCATAATTCTTCATTGGTTCTCTTCCTGTGTAGTATCTTATTTTCCATCCTTTTTGAGGTTTATGTTTCCCTTCCTCTTGTGCTGTGATCAGTCACATCGTATAATGTACTCATCAAAACCTCATATTTTATTAGCTCCACACAATATATCAAGAATTTTGTTAGCGTACTTACCTTCCCCGCTGGCTTCTCTAGCATTGTGTGATCTTATTCATGAGGTGTTGTGGATGTTGATGCTTCCCAATATGTTCCAAGTAGTTCTTTACTTTCCATATGATATGTCTCCTTTTATTATTGAGGATCAAAGG
>JZKD02S1616725.1:134840-150262 GCA_000966675.3 Picea glauca
AAAAATACATTCCTATATAGACAGAAATATATATATGAATAAAGAAAACAAGGAGTACGTACGCAAAGAAAGGAAACAATACATCAAACTACTACAATTAGAATATTTTCATCAATCTTCAGGACTTTTGCAATAAATTCTGATCGAGATCAAACAACATTCAATAGTCATTGTCTACACTAGTTTTCCAACCAACCCAGATTACATTGAAAAGATCAAATATATAGGCAAGGGTGCCTCTTGGGATACCCTGCTCTCTAGCTACTATCTCTAAAATTTAGGAAACCAACTACTCTGCGCTGAATGACTCTTCGCATGATGCCTTTCCAAAAATAGAAAACAGCTACTTCTTGTCACATAACGACTACTTGTAATTTTCCACAGGGATTTGATTACTAGTGAGGTCTCATCATGGGAAGAATGATGTGTCAATGCCTTCCTTTGGAAAAAATTATGAACGATCAAATAATCTGTCAAGGTCCCGCTATCTACTTAACGATTTTGATTTCATTCGTGTGCCCATTTGTTGGGGAGTGTACGTGGCGAGTGGCTGCTGACTATCATGGCCATTACAAAAACAACAAAACGTCTAAGGACGGTGCCTCCTTCAAAATTGTCAATATCTTCTCTCTATTTGAGGATACGAGTATGGACTGAGTTAATTATGTTTCTTCTACGCGCTGGCAAGAGTTGCATAGGATTTTTCCTTGGCCTCTTCACATTCTCTTAAATGCTTCACATTCCTTTCTTCTAACAGCCTATGTGTTTCATGCAGCTGTACGATTGTATCCTGCACCTCTCTGAGTTGTCTCTTGAGCCACGTCACGTTTCCTTCATGACTTTGCGATGTTGAAACTTCAAGGTTATTTGTTGTTAGTTGTTGTCTCAGTTCCATGTTTTCCTGGTAAAGTTTGGTGATGGCGTGTTGTGCCTATTTCATTTTCTAAGATGGCTCTCGAACATTAGTGCCCACGACATATATCCTCCTTGTTCTGCTCCCTCTCTCTCGGTTTGTATCTTCCACCGGTTCTAGTCGAATAACATGCATAAGTGATTCTTCGGAAACCGATCTTGTGCGTGACTCATTTGGTACTCGGATTTCCCTAGCTGCCATGGTGCAACCTGTATTTTTATTGCATGTGGTGGATCTGGAAAGGCCTAAGGTGGAAAACTTGATCAATCTAGGATTGCGAGAAAATATTACAAACAGTGCATAAACCTAATTCGTGAATAGAATGCATGCAAAGCATCCATAACTTATAATAGAGAAGGTGGTATAAGGAACTGTGTCAAGGAACACCAAATTCATGGCAACTGGATGTTTCAAAACGAACTGTAGATTTTCCATAAAACATCCTCACATGTAAAGTACAACTGATAAAGGTTGCAGGGCATACGTGATACGAACGTTGCAATTTTTCATCTTCTCGGCCTTCATAATGAGCTGATAATGGTTACTGCACTTGTCGATGTGACTTCTATTAACAACTTTCCTCGACCTGGGGCATGTAGAGACTCCCTTTTTGATAGGATCCAACTCTCTGGGACCATACTCATACTTTTACACATGTTTTGACTCTGACATCCCTTCCTGACTCTAAGGGCCAACCAACCACTTGCTGACTTTGACCCTTTTGTTTTTAAGTACCTAACCTCACATGCCTTGACACACAAGCCATGAATCGACTAAGACCAACTCTAACTGAAGGAAAAATGGCAGTGCTAACAGTTGGCTCCAATGGGGATGCTATCCTCCCCATGAGGTAGAAAAGAAAAACAGACCAAGTTTATGACCATTGGGCCTTATTCAACTTTCATACATATGACATATGAAAAAAAAAACACAACCTAAAACTATCAACACAATTCCTAAAATGAATTCATCATAAACTTAGGGCCTTCACTTTGGGCTTCAATTTTCTATTGACCAACTAACTTGACACAAAAAAATGACTATTTACAATGGTATCTGACTTAAACAGACTTTATTTCACTAAATAGTGTTTGAGGAACCTATCATTTACAGGTCCCCAACCAACGGACTCTCCATTTAGTTCTTCTAGAAAATAGGTGTTATTTCTGTGAGATGCACCGATTTTGAAAGGATCCGTCCAAATATTGTCAAACTTTTCGTGCTTTCCTTTATATTAATTTCTCGCGTCCCATTTCAACACCAGATCCCCCAACTGAAACTCCTCCTTCTTAGAGTGCTTGTCAAAGGTTTTCTTAATCCTTTCCTGGTGGAGTTGTGATCGATTTTACACATGTTCTCTCATCTGTTGTGTATGAATCAACTGATTTATTCTCCTTTGCATGTCATCTGGCTCGGCCTCCTTCTCTTGCAGCAACGTTTTGATGGGAAACCCCAACGAGGTGGGGAAAATCACATATGCACCATATACAATTTGGAAAGGCAATGTTGAGATGGACTTCTTGGTGGTAACCTTGTCCACCCACAATGCATAAGTAATGTTTTTATTTTGCGCCTTCTTGTTGTCTTGCATAAGTCTCTCGATGATCCTGATTAGGCTTTTATTCGATGATTTTGCTAACCCATTCCCTTACGAGTAGTATGTTGTAGAATGCTCCAGGTTTATATTGTAATCCTGGCATAAATTCTCCATATTCTTGGACTTGAATGCGGTCACGTTATCTGTTGTGATCTTGATAGGGCATCCAAATCTCAACAGGATGTTTGTCTCCAAAAATTGGATGATGACTACATCAATAGCCTGCTTCGTGGGGATTGCTTCTATCCATTTTGTGAAGTAATCTCTGGCAGTGAGTATCCATATATTTTTCATAGAGGATGGAGGATTTATTTCCCCTATGAAATATAAGCCCCATTGCATGAAAGGGGCATCAATTGAGATCGAATTTAGTGGAAGGGGCTACAATTTTATTCTTCCATCGAAAATATGACACTCGTGGAAGCCGAAAACTTCTTTGTATACGTAAGAGAAGATAGTAGGCCAATAGTAACCCAATCCTTGTATTTTTTGCGTGGTGGTTTTCCAGTAGTGGTGTCCTTCGCAGTTGCCTTTGTGAAAATATTCAATAACTCATTTCACGTCATTTTCCAACAAACAATTTAGCAATATCCCTCTAGGATCTTTCCATTATAGTGAAATATCCAGGATGCAGAACTTAACCGCTTTGAGATTTCAAAATATTTCCTTGGTCTTGCTTAAACCTAGAGGGGCTTGTAGATTTCTTATCACATAGATGATGTTTGTATACCATTGTGAATTAACGAACTCTTGAGAGACCTGTGCAGTTGTTTCTTCTTAAGGGTTTTCTGACAAATTGACGATGAATTTGATCCCCAAATCATCGCAGTCTGAATGCACCATCAACTTTGCAAGGCCCTGACCCTTGATCAGCTTTTTTGTCTTGATTTCAAAATCATATTCCAGCATGGCAACTATCCACTTACCTCTCTTTCCCTCTGGGTCACGCTGAGTCAAGATATCCTTGACTGAATTGTTGGGCATGTAAGCGATAATGTGGGAGTGTAATATGTATGTTTTGAAATCCTTTAGGGCCTTCACTAAGGTGTATTATATTTTCTCCATAATGTCATACCTTAGTGGAGCATCCCTCAGTGTTCGGCTGAAATAGGCTATGGGATTCTCGAAGTTCTACTTGTCTTTCTGTAACAACACGCTGACAATCGTATTCTCTGAGGTGAATGAAAACATGATGAAATCTTTTGTGAAGTCTAGACTTGCTAGCACAAGAGATCTAGTCAACGCCACCTTGATATCTTCAAATGACTTCCTGGATTCTGGGTTCCACTTGATCTCGTTCCCATTTCTGAGCATGCAGGTGATATGTTTTATAATCTCTACCAGGTTTGGGATGAATCTTCTCAAGAAGTTTACTTTTCCCAGGAAGGATTACACTTACTTCTTACTACATGGAGTGCCAATTTTTAGGATTCCTTCAACCCTATGGAGGTCTATATTAATTTCCTCTTTCTAGATAATGTTCCCCAACAACTTCCCTTCTTCCATCCCGAAATGTGATTTCTTCAGATTTAGCGATATGCCGAAATTCCTGCACTTATGGAAAACCTTTTTTAGATTCCCAAGGTGTTGTTCATCGGAGTTAGAGTATACTGTGATGTCATCTAGATAGATCACAATAAACTTTTCCATTTCATCATCAAACGCAATGTCCATTTCCCTTTGGAAGGTAGCTCCGACGTTCATTAGGCCGAAAGGCATCTTGGCATACATGAACGTCCCCCATGGTGTCGTAAAAGTATTATTTTCCCTGTCATTCGGGTGTACCAAGATATGATTATAACACGAAAAACCATCCATCATGGACATCTCTGGGACACCACCACCCTTTGCAGGACATAGTCCATTTTAAGGAGCGGGTAGTGGTCCTTGAGGGACACTTTGTTCAATTTTCTAAAATCCACACACAATATTATTTCGCCTCTCTTTTTTCTTACAGGAACCAAGTCGGCCACCCATTTTGAAAACCTTAAAGAAACGATAATTTTAGCTTCAAAGAGTTTCTTTACCTCCTTTTCAATTCACGATAGCAGTAGAGGATTTATCTGTCTCAGCTTTTGTTTGAAAGGCCTCTAGTCTTCTTTGAGAGAAATGACATGTTGTTTCACTTTGGTGTCGTAAACCTTCAAGTCATCATAACTCTAAGAGAAAACATCTGGGAAATCCTTCATGAGCTTGATGTAGTCTTGTTTGACCTCTGGACTGAGTGTTTTCAACAATTTGATTATTTTTGGGTTCTCCTCATTCTCGATGCCGCAGTCTTCGATATCCTCATCATTTGTAGTGATCTTGGGATTTCTAGCCATGTCGTTTTTGTCAAACATATTTTCCAAAGGAACTATCCCCTTTGGGATGATGTTCTTCTTTAGTTGTACTATGTCCCTTCCCGCTATTTGGTCTTGGAAAGGTTCTTCATTACTGTGCGCATCCATTCTCTTGTCTTCGTCACAACAACACTCATCATTAGTGTTTATATTAGTGAACTCGTTGCTCATTCGAAGAAATCTCTCCACCTATTTGTCTTCCTCAAACACCTGCCAATGCTTGATATTATCAGGCACTGTCGGCCTGTGTTTGACTTCGATCTCATATTTTCAGTTTGGAAATATAGGAATTTTAAAAACCGAGACTGAGGTGGCCAATGCATTGAATATTTGGTTCTGTCCCCTTGGGATTGTTGATATCTCATACTCCAAGGAGGTCCAACACTAGGTTTTATTGTTCTCTCAGCCTAGGGTGTTTGGATTGATTCGTGCCTTTCACCTGGTTTATAACCAGCTCAGAGTCTCCTCGCACTGCTATCCTCTTTGCGCCTAATTCTTTCAACACCTTCAAGCCCAAAATCAGTGCCTCATACTCGTACATGTTGTTTTTACATTCGAATGCGAGCTTATATGAGCACAAATTTGTGCCCACCTTGGGAGGACTTATCCATATGCCAACACCTGCTACTTCCTTACTAACAACGCCATTGAAATGCATGTTCCATATCTCATTTTCCACCCGGTTCTTTATGCCGACGCACTCTGTTGTTTGCCACGTGGTTTCCTCATCGACTGTCATGATGGTTGTCAGCTCTTCCTCTTCAAAGCTTAGGTCATTGTAGAATATAAAGGAACCAACCTTAGTGTTGATGAAGTATATAGGATGGTTATTTGGCTACATCTTGTTGTTTACCATGTATTTCAACAAAATTTCTTTGTACAACCACCTATCCTATCCAAAGATAGAATGGTGGCATATAACATGTCCATTTGAAGGGTCCCTTTTAACTTCGTAGCCCACAACCTGTAAAACAACATGAGAAACTTAAGGGGTATGTCTGCCATGACCATGTCCATAACCATGTTCTTCGAAGGAATTTGGTCCAATGACATGACCAAGTCCTTGATGATACCCAAGCACTTGGATTTCCTCGAATCAAAAGAGAAAAGGTCCTTATAGGGCCTGGTGATGTCCAAACCCAATTCATCCATGATCAACTTTGGGATGAGGTTGTGCGACGTGCCCAAATCTAGCATGGCATTATGCAGGGTCATGTCATGAACCTTTAGAATGACATAGAATGGAGGGATGTCCTCAATATCACTTGTCTCTTCAACATGTGAACCAAACATAATAGCATGGTGATCATCTTGGACATTCAAAGTATCGGCGGTCCCTCCCATTTTTAGCATTTTAATAATTTTCTCCCGATATTCACCCTTTAAGATAAGTTCGTTAAAAGGGACAGAGATTTTGATATTGGTCATTTCATGGTCAAATTTAAAGGGAGGAAAGACCTTCTCTACCTCTTTTCCACCTGCTTCCCCGCTTGTTTCCGTTGTTTTCCTCAGGGCCTCCTCCTTTGAATTTTCTTTTTCAGTTTCATCCTTGGTCGAGTTGTCTGGCCCCGGTCGGATTGTGGAAGGGGTGTCCATTGAGGATTTCCTTGTGGGATTTGTCTGTTGAGGTTCATTATGCACCTCCTTGTTCCTGAGGTTATATTTCTTCTAAAACTGCATAATGGCATTCTGATAACCTTTCTTGAACTCTTTTGTTTCCCAGGACAACACATCATTTTTTTCCCAAAACAATGCACCATCCGTCTCCAGCATAAAATCGTCGTTTTTTCTCATGTACCGATCATGTTTTCCCTTTGTTAAAAACATGTGCAGGTTCTTGTGATCGCAACAATGCATTTGGTATTCAAACATATCATCGAAATCCTCATCCACGTAATTGTTTTGGAACGTAGGCCTTGTTTGCTAGTCTCACTGGTCTCTCTCCCTCTGTCAGATCTGAGGAAATTGACCCCTTCTGAGGTTCTGATTCCTAGGCTAGGGGTCATTTTTTTCTTGGGTAGCGGGTCTCTTTCCCATAGACATTTTTTCCATTAGTTTCTCCATGGTCCTCATAATTAAGTCAATTTTTTTGTTCACAGACCTCGATGTCGATGGATGCACATCCCCTTGGGGTTTCCTATCACCCTTGTTGAAAATTTGTTTGATCTTCTCTGACGCCATCATGTTTACCTCAACTTTGATTGTGTCACTCATCATTGTGTATATATTTGTTGATCTTCTTTTTCTCAACAACAGGGAGAAATCGCTATCAAAAGAGTCTGCATATTGCAGTTGCGTAGCCCAAGGGGGTGGCTGGAATTTTGCAGGGGTTGAGTTACAAACCCTCATGAAATGAGCTGAGAATTCTTGCACCATTTCCTCTGGTGCCCTCTTCATATTATTATACTACGTCAACAACTATAAGGGGTTTTTATTATCTCCTGATCTGGTAAGGAAGGAAGTTTCGAATGCGGTGAAGTCTCGAATACTTGATGCTCGGAAGGATTTGAACCACTTCCTAACCTCCCTTACAAAACTCTATGTGAACAACCTCATTTTCACGTCTGCATAGCCTACCTCTTCTAGTTCGATGAAATCATTGAACCAATCCATATGCTTTTGGGTTGAAATGTTCCCTTTAACATCATAGAGCTTAATTCTCTGACTGTAATTTTGGGACAAATCATGCAGTTGGGCTGCAGAACGAGGGGGGAGAATCTGGTGGCCATGGCTCTAAGAGGGTTGGGGGTTTGGGGGATATTATTAGATACTAGGGGTTGGAATCTCTTCTGGTCGAAAACTTTCTCATCCAAGTTGGTTTCTGACTTAGACCTAAATAGGGTTTGTTCAAATAATGAGTCAAACTCAAGGTCATCAATGCTCTGTGTGCCATCTTTGGGTAAGGACAAACTTCTCTCTAGGTAATAGAATGGGTCTGGCGCTTGCTCTTTAGTCCTATGCATAATTTTCTGCGGGTTGTACACAGGCTCTATAGGTTTTGGGTCAGGATTTTCTCTAGTATACATCATCCTTTAAGCCATGGTTCCTAAACCATGTTACTTGGTGCTAATGGTCTTTTTGACTGGATTCGCCAAGGTAAAGGTTTCATCCAACATATATGTTTGTCCCTCTGTTACCCTCAGGGGATAAAACTGTAACTTTAGTCATTCTCCCAGGGAAAATTTATTCAATTTCATCCTCGACAACGACGCTGGAATGTTATCTCTCTGTAAACTTCGTTCGGCTGAGAAACTAATGACGAAGGAAACCTACAAACCAACTTTGAGATCCAAAACTAGCCTTTTGAACCTGGAGAGGGCTCTCTCAGGAGACTTTGTCTTGGTATAGGATATGAATTTGAGCTATCGGCTAGATTTAACACCTTTGAAATAATATGTTCTGGTTATATTGGCGCAAGAGAGTAATACCTTGGGCTATGGAGTTGGTTCAAGAAAATGATAGAAACAAATGACTCGGTGACTGAACTTTAGAAGATAAAGGTTAAGAGAGAAACAATCTTCAATGCAAAATCATTGTGTGAGACGGGGGGGGGAAACACAGAAAGCAACTCGGAGCACTGTTGAGGATGAATTTAGAGTTAACTTAGAGGAAAACAGTTTTTCTAAATGGTGCGAATCTGAGGGCACTATGCAGTGAATCCCAGGTTTTAAAGTACGTTCCTATTTAGACAGAAGTAGATATGAATAAATAATACAGGGAGTATGTATGCAAATAAAGGAAACAATACATCCAACTGCTACAATTAGAATCTTTTTATCAAGCTTTGGGACTTTTCCATTAAATTCTGATCAAGCTCAAACTACATTCAACAGTCACTGTCTACACTAGTTTTCCAACCAACCCGGCTTACATTGAAAACATAAAATATATAGGCGAGAGTGCCTCTTGGGATACCCTTCTCTCTAGATATTATCTCTAAAATTTAGGAAACTGACTACTCTGTGCTTAATGACTCTTTGCATGACGCCTTTCCAAAAATAGAAAACAACTACATCTAGTTGCATCACGATTGCTTGTATTATGCCATGGGGATTCAGTTACCAGTGAGGTCTCATCATGGGAAGAATGATGTGTCAATGACTTCCTTCGGAAAAAAGTCTGAACGATCAAATATTCTGTCAAGGTCCCACTATCTATTGTAATGACTTTGATTTATGTTGCACGCTCATTTGTTGGGGAGTGTACATGGAGAGTGGTTGTTGACTATCATGGCTATTACAAAAATGAAAAAATGTCTAAGGAGGATGCCTCCTTCAAAATTTTCAATATATGCTCTCTGTTTGAGGATACGAGAATGGACTCAGTTAATCATGTTTCTTATGTGCGCTGGCAAGAGCTGTGCAGGCTTTTTCCTCAGTCACTTCACATCCTCTGAAATGCTTCACATTCCTTTATTTTGACATCTTTTGTGTTTCACGCAGTTTTACAGTTGTATCTTGTGCCTCTCCAAGCTATCTCTTGAGCCATGTCACATTTCCTTCACGGCTTTGTGATTATGACACTACAAGGGTCTTTGCTGCTAGTTGTTGTCTCAGTTCCCTGTTTTTCTGGTAAAGTTCAGTGATGACAAGTTGCGCCTGTTTCAGTTGTTGATATGTATCTTGAACATTAGTACACATGACATATATCCTCCTGGTTCTTCTCCCTCTCTCTCGGCTTGTACCTTCAATATGTTCCAGCCAAATAATGAGCATAACTTATTCTTCGACAGTTGATCTTGCGCACGACATGTTTGGGACTCGGGTTTCCCCATATTCCTTGTTATTCCCTGGCCTACCCCTTCTCTGGAGTATCTATTATTGGAGAGATAGGGATTATAACATCTTTCCTTCCTACACAACTTCTCCCCCTCTTGGATCCACGCGGTGTGATATCATCGTTTCCACGAGCAAAGGGAAAACTCCCTTTGGATCCTTGGGGATGCTTACTGTGAGTAAGAATGAATCCCAGTATCTTTGGGGCTTGGGCCTCAAAATTCTTGCACTGCACTCTCCCTTTCTTATGCTTTGGGAGGTTTCCATGGTGCAACCCATATTTTTCTTGCACACGGTGGATCTGGGAAGGCCTAAGGTAGAAAACATGATCAATCTAGGCTTGCAATAAAATATTACAAACAATGCATAAACATGATTCGCAAATAGAATGTGTGCAAAGCATCCAAAATTTATAACAGAGTAGGTGGAAGGAGGAATTGTTCCAAGGAACAATGAATTCATGGAAAGTGGATGTTTCAAAATGAATTGTAGATTTTTCATAGCACATATGCATGTGTAAAGTACAGTTGATAAAGGTTGCAGGGCATACATGATACGAGCGTCGTGATTTTTCATCTTCTCGACCTTCATAATGAGATGATAATGGTTACTACACTTCCCGACGCAACTTCTATTAACAATTTTCATTGACCCGGGGCACGTAGAGACTCCCTTATTTATACAAACTGACTCTCTGGGAACATACTTTTACTTTTGCACATGTTTTGACTATGACATCCCTTCCCGACTCCAAGGGCCAACTGACCACTTGATGACTTCGACCCTTTTGTTTTTAAGTACCTAACCTCGCATGCCTTGACACATAAGCCATGACTCAATTAAGACTGACTCTAACTGAAGGAAAAATGGTGGCACTAACAAAAGTGACAGGTTGAGTCTACACTTATATTTCAAGAAAGTTGGATGGGGAAAGGAAAGAGGGTTGTAGATTCCTTCCAATTGGTTCCAGAGAACACAGGGAGTTCAATTTTCCTTCAGGTTGGATAATGTACATCATAGTGTCATAGCCTACTTCCGGTTGGCGCCAGAGATTTCATGTAGTTGGAGCTTCCTTCAGGTTGGAGCTTGTAAATCAAGGGGTCATAGCCTCTTTCCAGTTGGTGCCAAATAATTCAGGGATACATAGCTTCCTTCATGTTGGCGACTGTAAATCAGGGGTTCATAGCCTCCTTCTGGTTGGTGCCATAGAATTGAGGGAGTTGTATCTTCCTTTAGGTTGGAGCCTATAAATCAGGGGGTTGGTGCCTCCTTCCAATTGGTGCTAGATAATTGTGAAGTTGGTGCTTCCTATGAATGTATTATTGATATATATAAGAAACCATTCTATGGTTTTCTCCCATTTTGTTTTCCACATAAATTAGGGTGTATTGTGTATCTATGGTTTTTTAATATGCATTGATGAATGATATTGTTTATGATGCAACGATATACTAAATGCATAAGCGATAAACTATTGAATATTGTTGATAAAGTTGAATTTTTATATACTATGGTTTAAAGTGGTAAAAAGTTCTCATATTGATTCATCGCCCCCTCTCAATATTCCAACATTATTTTATCATAGAAAAGTGAGAAATCTACAGGTAATAATGAAACCATCTCAAGAGAACCACCATGAATTTATCGACCACCACATGTCCCTTAGTGGAAATTTTGAAACAAACAGTGCAGAGTAACCATGTGTTAACTCACACATGACTTGTGTGTGTGATTTTAATCATAACCATTAATCCCTTAGTGTAACCTCCAGCTAATGTCACGAATATATCAATGAGTATTGTTGATCCAAATGTTATCAATGATCATGATTTTAACTTAAACACCCAGAACTTGACCACAAAGATCATGAAAATGATGGATATTGATAGGCCATCTGATATAATGCTTCCTAAGTCTCAATTTTACCCAACACATGGAAGATCAACGAATTTTACTATGCAAACAATTAACCCTGAAATCTCAAGACTGATATTAACCATGCATTATTATTTGTGAGGATTTCTTTGAAATCTTATTACTAAAGGGAGGGATGAAACTTTTGTTTGCATGATTACATATGAACTAAATTTTGTTGAGTGATGATTGATGAATAAAATTTATTTTTTATAAATATTGCATGTATTGTTGATAAGCTAGTAAATCATCAACTAACGGAAATTTTGTATCATCATCACTTAACCAGACAATGACTTCCCATACAAGATATAAGTAAAAGGATGGTTACCCACCATGAATGGGGAGATATTTATCATAACAAATAAGAAGAATGTGATGAAAGGAGAGTGGTAGAAACCCCTCCAAACCTGGCTAAGTCTATGAGAAGTATCAGGGAAGAGTTGCAAAGCTTTAAGTATGAAAATGACAAGCTAATAAAGGAGAAAGAAAAACAAACTGAATTATATGCGTTCTTGCTACAAATCATGTCATACATACAAAGGTAGTTACAACATGGGACAATAGCCAGTAACATGGACAAACACTAGTTTGATAAAACCCATATTTTTCTTGGGATACAGAGGCACAGACCTGAAAGAAGCAATGAAAGAAGAATAACTCCCAAGAAGGCTCGTCATGGAGCTAAGAAGCATGCAAAAACTGAAGAATCATCTAAGGATTCCTCTATTGAAGGAGTATAAAGCTCCAAGTAACTATCCAACAGTGAGACCATTTCCTATTCACAGAAGAGATGGAAGAAGATGAATCACTACAAGGGTGGTTACATTGAAGAATTTAAGAAATCCAATCCACTTACTTTTGATGGAGAAATAAAAAATGGGGAATAGGAAGAATATTGGATAATTTGCATGAAGAAGTATTTCATAGTTTATAACTACTATGAGAAATTGAAATCTTGAAAATATATATTTAATTTGAATGGAAGGGACTCTATATGGTGGGATGACCTTAGAAATGTAAAAGGAATCTCGGAAAAAAGATTTTTCTTGAAATAAATTTGAGAAATAATTCAAGAAGAAGTACTTATCTTAGAGGTACTATGATCAAAATACGAAGGATACCTATGAACTCGAACTATGACAACACACTAAATATGAATATATCAACAAGTTTATGGAAATGATGAGGTATGTACCCTACATAAAGTATGAAAAGGTGAATATGCAGTGACTCCTTAGTGGGTTGCCTCAATATTTATGGAACATAATTAAATTTGATGAACCTAATACTTTATAATATTCCATTCAGAAGGCTAGGTATTGTTATGAGCAACTCAACCCCAAAGAAGAATATTCCAAGGAATGGAAGAAGAAAAGTAATATGGTATTCAAGAAGAAAGGGGTTAAACCTTCAAGTTTTAATAATTATGGGAAGAGTTCCACGATGAAATTCCCCACAAAAAGTGTGAATCAACATAAATTTCCATCTAAAAGTGGAAATAAAACTTTTGGATCAACCTCAGGAAGGAATGAAAGTATAAATAAGGTACCATTGAAATGTTGGGGTTTTGGAGAAGAGAATATAGTGAGGGACTTCCCTCATAAGAAACCAAGAATGGAATCTACAACATACAAGAGGCTACCACAGTTGATGATGTGGCTAGGAGTATGACTAAAATTCATGCAACTTTGGACAATAGGAAAGTACACCACCAAGCCTCAGTGGTGGAAATGCAAGCTATGGTCATAGACCATCTTATTTCTATTTTGATTGACCCTGGTTTTGATCTGAGTTATATTTCTCTTCAAACTATTGAGAATTCTAAATTAAAACAAGAAAAACATGTTAGACCATGGCTGGTACAACTAGCCACTAGAACAAAAAGAAAGATAACAAAGGTCATAAGAACATGCCAAGTCATTATGAATGGGTTTCCTACCCAAGACACCTTAAACATCCTTTCTCTAAGATCATATGACATATTGATTTCCATGGATTGGTTGGCTTCCCATAAATCCAAGTTGGACTATTATAATAAAACCTTAGAATGTGAAGTTGATAGAGGGAATAAAAGAAATCCAAAGGGATTTCAAAATCATGTCTTAGAGAAAAAGTTATCAACCCTCCAAATGAATAAGTATTGCATGAAGGGATTCGCTTTCAATGCAATGCAAGTATTGAACTCCATTGAGGACTAAAAAGAAAGCCTAGACTACAACTCTATACTAAAATAATATAGATATATCTTTCCCGAAGAGGTACTAGGTTTACCTCCAAGGAGAGATATTGATTTCTCAATAGAGCTTGTACCTGGATCAATACCAATGTCTAGAGCAACCTATAGGATGAGTACTTGAGAGATAGTTGAGCTCAAATTACAACTAAAAACAATGTTAGACAAGGGTTACACTAGACCTAGTGTGTCCCCTTGGGTAGCACCAACCTTGTTTGTAAAGAAGAAGGATGGCACACTTAGTTTGTGCATAAACTATAAACATCTCAACAAAATGGAAATTAATAATAAGTACCCCTTTCCTATAACTGATGACTTATTTGATCAGTTGCGGTGTGCTACCATCTTCTCCAAGATTGATTTGAGATCTGGATACCATCAAGTTAAAATTAAGGATGAGGACATACATAAAACTTTCTTTAGGAAAAGGTATGGGGACTATGAATTTGTGGTGGTTCCATTTAGTCTCACCAACACACAAACCACCTTTATGTGTTTGATGAATAATGCACTCAGAAAGTTCTTGGAAATTTTTTTCTTATATTTTATTGATGATATCCTAATCTATTCAAAGAACATGGAATATCATGTAGAACAGATCAAGTTATTACTACAAGTACTAAGAGAGCACAATATCTATGAAAATCTTAGTAAGTGTGACTTCTTCCAAAATAAATTCCACTACTTAGGCCATGTTGTCTCTGAGAAAGGAGTGGTAGTTTACCCTAATAATATTAAAGACATTATGGATTAGCCTACACGTAGGGATGTAACTGATATTAGGTCCTTCATGGTCCTAACAGGGTACTATAGGAGATTCATCAAGGGTTTTTCCAAGATTGGTCACCCAATAACCTCTTTACATAGAAAGGGAGTTAATTTTATTTGGACAATAGAATGTGAGGACGGTTACCAGCAATTGAAACACCTCTTGACCCATGCCCCACTGCTAAAAATTGAAAACCCAAATAAATAATTCAATGTGTGTACATATTCCTGCAAGGAAGGATTGGGTGGGGTCCTCATGCAATAGGGACATGTAATCTATTATGAGTTCAAAAAAATTGAATACACATGAAATAAATTATGTGACCCATGAACTGGAGTTATCTACCATAGTACATGCTTTAAAAAGGCATAGGAATTACCTTTTGGGCATAAAGTTTGGAATCATGACATACAATAGTGGGATGACGTATTTATTCAACCAACCCAAACTGAATGTTAGGCAAGCTAGCTAGATGGCTATCATTAGTGAGTTTGATTTTGAGATAAAACACATAAAAGGGAAAGAAAACATAGTCATGTATGCATTTAGTAGGAGTATGAAATTAATTCACTTAGTAGTTGTAAGTACCTGTGAAACAGACCTCAAGGAAAGGGTTAAGAGTGCACAGGAAGTAGATGAGTTTTTCAAAAAAGTAAACAGACATTTAGAAAAAAATCCAACATGGTTGAAGTGTGATAGTTATCAAATGATGAGTGATGGCCTACTAATATACACAGGAAGGTTATGTATCTAAAATTTTGACAAGTTTAAGAGGTTCATTTTGGATTAACTACAAAAAATACCATAGGTTGGTCACCCTGGTTATCCTAAAATGATTACATCCCTTAGTAAATTGTTTTATTGGCGAAGGATGAA
>JZKD02S1616736.1:96728-113683 GCA_000966675.3 Picea glauca
GTATGGATGATATGTGTCACATGAATTATACATGTGTAAAGATTATAAACTAAAATGAAACAAATTTAGGTTAGTGATGTAAAAAAGAAAATAAAAAATAATCCAACCAATCCTTGGTCACCGTAATGTGTGTGTGTGTGTACATGTGTGTAGAATAATAAAATAAACTATCCTTGAATCTTGTAATTAATCAGAGCTTTGAGCCGAATTTTCTTGTTGATCGATGCTTAATTGATCCAGGGTTCAAATGGACCTACATGTAGGCTCACTCTGTAGAAGTGGTTAGCCAGAGAATCAAATCTCATGAAATTCACTAAGCTCTCTCCTAAGAGAGAATATATGTTATAGCAACACGTATTTATCCAAAAACAATTCCCATGTTATCTAAGTGGAATACGCTCTCATATTTCAATACAAGCATGGAAGGAAAACTAACCTCAAAAGATAACACCTTGAATAGTCACATCATACAAGATTAGTATAGTAACATATGGCACACTCATATTGGCCACACATGAATGACATGCCCTTTGAATATGCTCTTTGACTTCCTAGAGTCGTGAGTTAGGGAAATGATGATCGTTTGCCCCACATCCCTCCCATTGGGTGGTTCTAATGGTGTCAGGATTTCGCGATTTTGCAAAACCCTCTTTTTTGTGCAACTCCAAAGAGTTAAAACTCACGTATGTTCTTTTGGATCCGACGACTGTCGGTCCATGCATTCAAATATGATCGCTTAGATCTAAGTCCTCTTTGCTCGTTCCTCTGTACGTCTAAGTGCAAAGGTTCGTTCACTTCCTTCTGATCCGACAACTGTCGATCTTCTTCCCAGTGATCCAACGATCACGGTCGTTCTCCCTCTTGAGCTTCGACTGTTATCTCTATGCCTTGAAGATTTATCCACTTCCAAAGGTTCTAAACCTTTGTTCTCCTAATGAATCCGTACCTAGGATATCGTCAACACTCTTGGAAAGTGTTATCTCTTCTGATCTTCTATCTTTGATAAGGATGTTGATCTCCCATGCACACCTTGCTTTCTCGGGATTTTGAATAACTCAATTCGAAGGATTTTCTTGCCAAGAAAATGCTTCTCGCCCACCTCGTGTCCTTCTGTTCTAATCCTTCGAAGCTTGTTA
Organism: Picea glauca; assembly: GCA_000966675.3. Taxonomy (NCBI): domain Eukaryota; kingdom Viridiplantae; phylum Streptophyta; class Pinopsida; order Pinales; family Pinaceae; genus Picea; species Picea glauca. The sequence continues at coordinate 97,865 of JZKD02S1616736.1, forward strand.
GCTTCTTGACGCTGTGCACACCTTGCACTTGGTCCGAGTTTCTCGGATTCTCTCTGAGACAATCTGAGACCCAGTCAACACACTCTTTGCATTCGAGATGCACACCTTGCATACAAGTATCAGAAGAGAAACGATTGAAACTCAACAAAATTTGTCACTAACTCATACAGTTAATCTCTCAAACAATCATGCATGAATGAAGTAAACAAAATCATACACGAATAAATCAACATTCATTGAATCCTATATGAGATGAATCCAGTCCAAGGATTTGGGACAATTTCTGTCTGCTCTACTCATTCACCAAAATCAAAATACATAGTATTTCTGCTTTTATACTCTACTCTACTGGTCTCTCTATGTTGTCTCATACATTCTATTTTTTTACAATACAATAATGAGAATTATCTAAGGATCGGCTCCATGAGCTCTCTCGTCCTGTTCTGAAATCCATCCTATCAATTCAAAGATTCTACCTACTTTGTCCTATCACAATAAGTAGTAGTTACTGCCAGATAGAGTCGACACTCGATATTTGCAGTTCTAACAGTCCTTTAAGACTTTACAAAAAAGTTGCATTATAAAATGTTGTTACAAAAATATCTCAACAACCCATTAAATTCTGATTTAAATGCTTGATTTGAAATTCTATCATTGTTGAGATGTCCTATGTATGCATCCACGTGTGCGTTGTTGACTTAGAAGGTGATTCTCCTGTATCATACTCCTCTAGTTAAAAAAAATCATGGAATCTTGTCCATGAGCTCTTGCACTGTCTTTCCATGTTTCAAAATATCAGGTTTTGTGACCCAACTTGCATCTTCCATTCGATGATCTTTCCACTTCACTAAGTATTCAGGATATGTATTCCTCTTGGTTTTCTTTCCATCCTTTTGTTCAATGATTTTCTCCATCTGAGGTTTTTCTGTTGTGGGCAATTGCTCTTCCCATTGAATTTATTTCTGATCATCTGATTCTCCTGCTTCATCTCTCCTGTAAGGATACAGGTCTGCAACATTGAATATCGGTGATATCCCAACATTGTCTGGCAACCCAATATCATAAGCATTGGCTGCGAATTTTCTGAGAATCCTACATGGTCCTATATTTTTCATCTTTAACTTGTTACACGTTCCCCTTGGGAGTCTCTCTTTTCTCAAATGAGCTAAAACTTCATCTCCAACTTCGAATTGAACTTCTCTTCTCTTTTGATCAACTTTTCTCTTGTATTTTTGGTTGTTGTCATGTAGTTGTTCTCTGACTCTGTCATGGAGTTTCTGCATTCCTGTTGCAAAATCCTCTACTCCAACACTTCTGAACTCATCTTGATTTAAATATCTCAACTCTGTAATCCCTCTTGGCTATATACCATACACAATTTCAAATGGACTTTTTCCCGTGCTTTTGTTCAGTGAATTATTGAACGCAAATTCTACTTGTGCCAAAATCTAATCCCATTGTCAACCTTGCTCAGTGACTAACCTTCTTAGTAAGTTTCCCAGACTCCTATTTACTACTTCAATTTTTCCATCTGTCTAAGGGTGATATGATAAACTAAAGGATAAGTTTGTCCCCAGGCTCTTCCATAGAGTCCTCCAAAAGTGTCCCACAAATTTGGTGTATCTGTCTGAAACTATTCTCCTCGAAAATCCATGTAGTCTTACTACTTCTCTAAGAAACAAATTGGCGATGTGTGTGGCATCGCTTGTCTTCTAGTATGGTAGGAAATGTGCCATTTTTTAGAATCTGTCTAGGCAATACCAAAACAAAATCCATATTGATTGCATCCCACGGCCTTTCTGGAGATGGTAATGGCTGGTACAAACCAGTGTTCTGTTGTCTTCCTTTTGCATACCGACAAATTATGCATTTATTCACAAACGTTTTCACCTCTATTCTCATGCTCGACCTATAATACAAATTGCTCATTTGTGCAAATGTCTTATCATGACCAAAGTGTCCAGCTAAACCTCCACTGTGTTTCTCTTTCAGTAGGTTGTCTCTCATTGAGCACTTCAGAATGCATAATTGGCTCCCCTTGAACAATAATCCCTCCTGAATAAAATATTCAATCCATGGGCTTCTATATCCCAATAAAGGATTCTTGCATGCCCCGTAAGCTTCTTTAAAATCTGCATCTTCTTTATACATCTCCTTGAGGTTTTCGAACCCCAAGGTCTCCACCTACAAGCTTGAATCCCTCAACCAGTTTTGGATTCTGATCGCGTAGCAGCGTTGAAAAATCCACATCTAAAACTTCCTTACCAGTTTTCCCTTGCGATCCCCCATCTCTCGAGTGCACAAAAGTAAGCAGTTTCTTATCACCCATATAGTCAGTCTTATCTTTACTAGCGGGCTCAGTTGTGAAGGCAGACAGTCTCCTCCCTTGTCCTATCTCTTCTACAAAATATACAAGCATGTTCGCCTCGCCCAAACCCGCACCAGTCTTCAGAAAATTATCCCTCACAACATCAACTAGGCAACCCATGCCTTCCAAACTCACTCCCAAATCATTAACAATAGGACATACCTCTCTCTTATGAATTACCTTAACTCCCAACCCTCCCTTCAAAGGTGTCTCATCGACCTGGGGTTCTAACTCTAATTCCGACTACTCAAGAAACATTAAAGAATTCGTGGAAATAATTTGATTAGGCAAGTAGGAGGGTGACTTACCATAGTTTCCATCACCATCCAAAACTTGTGTTTCAGTCCAGTTGCTCCGAGCTTCCATCTCAAAAGAATTGCCCCTCACTGTCAACCTCGAGATCCTAAGCGCAAGTGATTTCTTATGTCTCACTTCTTCCTCTCATTGATCGCGCAAATGTCTAGTCTCTTTACAACCCGAGCATCAAAATGACACACCAACATAGTCCAGTCTCTATTGGAGCTTTAGGCCCTGTCAAATAATTTCAATCTCCTCAGGCAGGCCATCGAAAGTGTCCATTTCAACTAGCAACTTTCCCATTCGACGGTCAAAAACCCCCAACTGTTTTAAATCCACATGCAAAAAATTTCCAATAGCATCCCTGATGAGTTTGAAAGATTCTAAACTCCACAATGCGAGAGGGAATCCTGGTAAAAGCACCCATACATGTCGTAGTATGATGATATCTTTTTCTGGGTTGAATTCCAAGTGCCATCGCTTCAACATCATACTTCCATCGTTTACCACCCAAACCTACTGGAGCACCCTCTCCGCATCTTCTGACGACCTAAAAATGAAGCAGAACCAACCCTTTAATAAAATGCAAGTCTCTGGCACATATCCAAGTAGCAACCCCCAATTAAATTCAACCCAGGCATGTATATCCTTTGCCCCGAGGGCCCAATAACTAAATTTTCCCACCAAACCGTGCATGGTAAGAATACTCACAGCTTCCATCCTGATATCTCTACCTAGTGTCAACGACGTCTTCAATTTTCATGGCTTTTACACCCTAGATCCTGTTACTATCTTATTTCTATCTCGACTATTGTACCCATGAGGACGACCCACACCTAGATTCTCCCCTGTAGCTGACGGCTCCACACATCCGATTACCCCTTTAGTCTGTATATTTCTCTCACCACCCCCCTTTTCTCGCTAAGTTACAACAATGTTTCCACTATCTGCAAGTCCACAATCAATCTGTACCCTGTTAGGAGAAGGGAAATGTCGAAACTTCCCCGAATTTGACCTATACTACACTCGGTTTCTATGACATCCAGAGTCACCCACTAAATGAATCACCTCTACACCCATCGGTATTGCACCTCCACTTATTCCCGTCACCTGTCGACTATCACGTTGCGCACCTCGAACTCTCAACACCCCTCTAGGTGAACCAGAGAATCTATTCTTACCCCCATCCAGCTTACGCATTGGCCTAATCCCCTCTATGGAACATGAAGAATGGAGTGATACAATTTCCTTCTCGGCCTTGAACTTCCCCCCAAGATCCGCTTCCCTAGAAAAGAGTTCATTTATATCATCAATAGTGCTACTCCTTGTCGAATCGTCCGAAGGATCGCCAAGTGTCTCCAATTCTGTACTGTCGGACCACTAAGCCCCCACTACCCCTAACTTCTCACTTGTCAGCCTTAAAGTCTATTTGTACCTCGTTAAATCTACCTTGTACTCTGCATCAGATTTGTACAATCCTTTATGACTCCACCAATGCTCCTCTGAAGAGTCCAACAGCTGGACACCTACGTCGGTCACCATGTCATCCAGTATTTAACAGCACAAGCCTATACCTACCCTAACCCCTATTCTCCACTCTCCACCTCCCTGAAGATCCTTTACTCTCGTGGAATCACATCCCCAGGATCCTGATCCAGGTCTTCAACTGCCAACCCTTGTGGGGGGGTTGTGACATGTGACATCCAGGCTCAAAAATAAATATTTTTATTTTTATGTGCTGGAAATTTATTTATGTTTTTGGAAAATTCGAATCTGGAAAATTTTTTCCATTTATGGAAATTATGAATTTCGAATTTAATAATTGTATTTAATTATTGTGACTGTTGGGCAGAGATCTGTTTGGACCCAACTAACTATTTGACTATGACACTTATATCACAACAGAATAATTATATTAACTGCAGGAGGACAAATGGAACAACCATGTTAAAATCAGCTGACCATGACTCCATGAGTGGGGAACAAGTCGGAACTGGCTCTGGGCGGATGATTACAAGTGGACAATTAGAGATTTGGCCACTAGCAACCCCTGAAAATCAGGGATTAAGAAAAGCTGTGAAAATACCCAAAGGAGGGAAAAGACCTGGGAAAAAATAGATAAATAGCATATGCGAGGAGGCAGGACGCTGCCAAGTATGCTGGGAAAGGATTCCCGAGCTCTCTTGTTGTTATGAACACTGCGGATTAAGTGTGACACAAGAGGAGCCTGATAAAACAGAATTGCCTTGCTGCTATGAGCATTGTTGAGTAAGTGTGAGGCAAGAAGGTAACTGTTGGAATTGAAGGACAATGTTGAGGAGGAGTTTCCAAGTTCACCCTCATGGATTCATGGTCAGGCTAGGGGGTGAATCGGGCAAGTACATTTGGCTGCCCTGTTCTATGGTTGGGAGGAACGTGGTTGTTCCCTTTGTCTTCCCGCGGATTGGATTCAGATATGTTGATCTATCCCTTTTTATTATGAATGGCTATATTTTCATCCGATGTCATGTATCCTGTAAATCTGAACTAGAATAGTTTCCATTCTCTATTGAATGATTTGATATCTGATGCATTGTATTTGATTAAAAAGGAACTGTAATGATTTCCTTTTTTTGTTTCTGTTCGTTATAAGGAATTTATGTGAAGGAAATCCGTATATATATAGTTGTAATTCGTCTACTGGAATGTTCACATCTATTTGTCGAAGTATAGTTATTGGTTGTGGAAGATAAAGTCCTTTTGTAGTTTTAATCTGTTTGTCGTCGCGAAGTTAGGAATAAACATCCAAACTATGGAAAATTGTTCCACCTGTGAGTAAAATGCTAGATGGATACACCTGTAATTTATATTCCTATAAGTAAGGAAGGAAAGGAGGAGTTTAACATAAATAGGGCAGGTCCTCTCGATAGTTAAACCCCAGGAAACCAAAATCATGTCCCTTGGAACATCAAATTATAATTACCAAACTCTGATGGAATGATATTCTTATTCATATATTTACATAGCTGCACCGATCTAGTACTTTTGACGTTTAATGCATTGATTAAAAGAGGCTCTAAGTGAATATAATAGGAGTTACCTTTTACAGAAACTATTACCCTATTATAGATTATATGCGTATAAAACTGAGAAGTTCAACTTTCAGAAGTTCTGTTGTGTAAATGTTGGCGTTTGAAGTCACGGGATTCTGAACCCCAAAATCTCGAAGGGCGGGTCCCACCTTTCCCCTTTCTGCTTTTCGCGATTCAGGAGTTTTGGGGCGTAGAGGAGAGGATTTTGAATTCACGAAACTCCGAACCCTGAAACCCCGAAATACTAGTCCCATTCGTCCCTTTTCTCATTTCGCAAGTTGTTGTGAGCTGATGTTCGATTATTGGAACTCGCGAAGTCCGAAACCCCGAAACCTCTAAGTGTGGGTCCCACCTGTTCCTTTTCATGTTTCGTAGGTTTGTATATGCTCTAGTTGGGCACTTCGAAACATAAAATCCTGAACCCCAAAACCCCGACGTGCTATCTTTTCGTGATTCGGGAGTTCTTGGGTGTTGTTGTTTTTGTTTTGGCTTTTGAATAAAAACGTGGCGTCCAGAATGGGATGGTCCTCTGGCGAGCCCCTCCTCCAATGTGGCAACTCCGAGATGGCGGAAATCTGAAGAATGAGATCAACGGCTCCTGTTGTTTCTCATCCAATGGTTGTTACCCTCCTAATCTTGTGAATGATCATCCTTAACATCCGTGTAGAACTTTAAGATCCCACGAATGGAATTGGTAATGGCTAGTACAAACCAGTGTTCTATTGTCTTCCTTTTGCATACCGACAAATTATGCATTTGTTCACAAATGTTTTCACCTCTATTCTAATTCTCAGCCAATAATACAAATTGCTCAGTTGTGCAAATGTTTTATCGTGACCAAAGTGTCCAGCTAAACCTCCACTGTGTTTCTCTTTCAGTATGTTGTCTCTCATTGAGCACTTCAGAATGCATAATTGGCTCCCCTTGAACAATAATCCATCCTGAATCAAATATTCAGTTCATGGGCTTCTATATCCCAATAAAGGATTATTGCATGCCTCGTAAGCCTCTTTAAAATCTGCATCTTCTTTATACATCTCCTTGAGGTGTTCGAACCCCAAGGTCTCCACCTACAAGTTTGAATCCCTCAACCGGTTTTGGATTCTGATCGCGTAGCAGCGTTGGAAAGTCCACATCTTAAACTTCCCTACCAGTTTCCCCTTGCGATCCCCCATCTCTCGAGTGCACAAAAGTAAGAAGTGTCTTATCACTTGTATAGTCAGTCTTATCTTTACTAGCGGGCTCAGTAATGAAGGCAGGCAGTCTCCTCCCTTGTCCTATCTCTTCTACAAAATATACAAGCATGTTCACCTCGCCCAAACCCGCACCAGTCTTCGGACAATTGTCCCTCACAACATCAACTAGGCAACCCACGCCTTCCAAACTCACTCCCAAATCATTAACAGTAGGACATACCTCTCTCTTATGAATTACCTTAACTCCCAACCCTCCCTTCAAAGGTGTCTCATCGACCTGGGGTTCTAACTCTAATCCCGACTGCTCAAGAAACATTAAAGAATTCGTGGAAATAATTTGATTAGGCAATCAGGAGGGTGACTTACCACAGTTTCCATCGCCATCCAAAACTTGTGTTTCAGTTCAGTCGCTCTGAGCTTCCATCTCAAAAGAATTTCCCCTCACTATCAACCTCGAGATCCTAACCGCAAGTGATTTCTTATGTCCCGCTTCTTCCGCGCATTGATCATGCAAATGTCTAGTCTCTTTACAACCCGAGCATCAAAACGACACACCAACATAGTCCAGTCTCTATTGGAGCTTTAGGCCTTGTCAAATAATTTCAATCTCCTCGGGCAGGCCATCGAAAGTGTCCATTTCAACTAGCATTTTTCCCATTCGATGGTCAAAACCCCCCAACTGTTTTAAATCCACATGTAAAAATTTTCCAATAACATTCCCGATGAGTTTGAAAGATTCTAAACTCCACAATGCGAGAGGGAATCCTAGTAAAAGCACCCATAGATGTCGTAGTATGACAATATCTTTTTCTAGGTTGACTTCCAAGTGCCATTGCTTCAACATCATACTTCCATCGTTTACCACCCAAACCTACTGGAGAACCCTCTCCGCATCTTTCGACGACCTAAAAATGAAGCAGAACCAGCCCTTTAATAAAATGTAAGTCTCTGGCACATATCCAAGTAGAAACCCCCAATTAATTTCAACCCAGGCATGTATATCCTTTGCCCCGAGGGCCCAATAACTAAATTTTCCCACCAAACCGCGCATGGTAAGAATACTCACAACTTCCATCCTGATATCTCTACCTAGTGTCAACGACGACTTCAATTTTCACGGCTTCCACACCCTGGATCCTGTTACTGTCTTATTTTTATCTCGGCTATTGTACCAACAATGACGACCCACACCTAGATTCTTCCATGCAGCTGACAACTCCACACATCCACTTACCCCTTCCGTCTGTATATTTCTCTCACCACCCCCCTTTTATCGCTAAGTTACAACAATATTTCCATTGTCTGCAAGTCCACGATCAATCTGTACCCTGTTAGAAGAAGGGAAATGTCGGAACTTCCCTGAATTCGACCTATACTACACTCGGTTTCTATGACATCCAAAGTCACCCACTAAATGAATCACCTCTACACCCGTCGGTATTGCAGCTATGCTTATCCCCGTCACTTGTCGACTATCACGCTGTGCACCTCGGACTCTCAGCACCGCTCTAGGTGAACTAGGGAATCTATTCTTACCCCCATCCAACTTACGCACTGGCCTAATCCCCTCTGCGGAACATGAAGAATGGAGTGATACAATTTCCTTCTCGGCCTTGAACTTCCCCCCAAGATCCGCTTCCCTAGAAAAGAGTTCATTTATTGCATCAATAATGATACTCCTTGTTGAATTGTCCGAAGGATCGCCAAGTGTCTCCAATTCTGTACTGTCGGACCACTCAACCCCCACTACCCCTAACTTCTCACTTGTCAGCCTTAAAGTCTATTTGTACCTCGTTAAATCTACCTTGTACTCTGCATCAGATTTGTACAATCCTTTATGACTCCACCAATGCTCCTCTGAATATTCCAACAGCTGGACACCTACATCAGTCACCATCTCATCTAGTATTTAACATCACAAGCCTATACCTACCCTAACCCCTAGTCTCCACTCTCCACCTCCCCGAAGATCCTTTACTCTCATGGACTCACATCCCCAGGATCCTGATCCAGGTCTCCAACTGCCAACCCCTGTGGGGGGGCTGTGACATGTGACATCCCTAAAAAATAAATATTTTTATTTTTCTGTGCTGGAAATTTATTTCCGTTTTTGACAAATTCGAATCTGAATTTTTTTTTTCCATTTATGGCAATTCCGAATTTCGAAATTAATAATTGTATTTAATTATTGTGACTGTTGGGCAGAGATCTATTTGGACCCAACTAACTATTTGACTATGACACTTATATCACAACAGAATAATTATATTAATTGCAGGAGGACAAATGGAACATCCATGCTAAAATCAACTGACCATGACTCCATGAGTGGGGAACAAGTCGGAGCTGCCTTTGGGAGGATGATTACAGGTGGAAAATTAGAGATTTGGCCACTGGCAGCCCCTGAAAATCAGGGATTAAGAAAAGCTGCGAAAATCCCCAAAGGAGGGAAAAGACCTGGGAAAAAATGGATAAATAGCATATGCAAGGAGGCAGGAAACTGCCAAGTATGCTGGGAAAGGATTCCCGAGCTCTCTTGCTGTTATGAACACTACATATTAAGTGTGAGGCAAGAGGAGCCTGCTGAAATAGAATTGCATTACTGCTATGAGCGCTTTTGAGTAAGTGTGAGGCAAGAGGTTAACTGTTAGAATTGAAGGACATTGTTGAGGAGGAGTTTCCAAGTTCGCGCTCATGGATTCATGGTCAGGCTAGGGGGTGAATCGAGCAAGTAGATTTGGCTACCCTATTCTATGGTTGGGAGGAATGTGGTTGTTCCCTTTGTCTTCCCACGAATTGGATTCAGATATGTTGATCTATCCCTTTTTATTATGAATGGCTATATTTCATCCGATGTCATGTATCCTGTAAATCTGAACTAGAATAGTTTCCATTCTCTGTTGAATGATTTGATATCTGATGCATTGTATTTGATTAAAACGAAACTATAACGATTTCCTTTTTTTTTGTTTCTGTTCGTTATAAGGAATTTATGTGAAGTAAATCCGTATATATATATAGTTGTAATTCGTCTACTGTAATGTTCACATCTATCTGCCGAAGTATAGTTACTGGTTGTGGAAGATGAAGTCCTTTCGTAGTTTTAATCTGTCTGTCGTCGCGAAGTTCAGAATAAACATCCAAACTCTGGAAAATTGTTCCGCTTGTGAGTAAAATGCTAGATGGATACACCTGTAATATATATTCCTATAAGTAAGTAAGGAAAGGAGGAGTTTACCGTCAATAGGGCAGGTCCTCTCAGTAGTTAAACCCCAGGAAACCAAACTCAGGTCCCTCGGAACATCAAATTATAATTACCAAACTCTGATGGAATGATATTCTTATTCATATATTTACATAGCTGCACTGATCTAGTACTTTTGACGTTTAATGCATTGATTAAAAGAGGCTCTAAGTGAATATAATAGGATTTACTTTTTACAGAAACTATTACCCTATTATAGATTATATGCGTATAAAACTCAGAAGTTCGACTTTTGGAATTTCGATAGGTAAATAGATATTGAATCCTGCTACACCTACTATCTCATAGAATGAAAGTAAAAACATCAGTTATGAAAGTAATGTTAAAGTCACAATGGTAGTAGAGTTTTCCTTTTCCTTGTGTTTTGTTTACCTTAATTTTTCCAAAAAGATATTGAACTCTTCCAGTCCAACCTTCTCTCTCTTTCGGGTCTCGAAGGTTGGGGCATGTTGATGCTTGGGCATCAGAACTCACGAAGTCCTGAACCCTGAAATCTCGAAGTGCCAGTCCAACCTTCCCTTTTCACGTTTCAGAGGTTTGTGTATGCTGTTGTTTGGGCACTTGAACTCACGAAGTCTCGAACCCCGTAACCCCGATGTGTGGGTCCCACGTTTCCTCTTTTTCAGGGCTATGAAGGTTATTGATTAGTAATTCTATTTCAATCGCGCAATAAAGGATTTATTACTTAGGGTTGGTTTTAAATACACGATCGTTTGAAAGAGCAAGATTGGTGGAAGTATGGGATCCTATAAAAAAAAATAGATGAGTCAATCAATAAATCTTTTCGCGATTTCGGAAGTTCTGTTGTGTAAATGTTGGCATTTGAAGTCACGGGATTCCGAACCCCGAAATCCCGAAGGGCACGTCCCACCTTTCCCCTTTCTTCTTTTCACGATTCAGGAGTTCTGGGGCGTAGAGGTTAGGATTTTGAATTCACGAAACTCCGAACCCCGAAACCCCGAAATGTGGGTCCCATTCGTCCCTTTTCTCATTTTGCAAGTTGTTGTGAGTTGATGTTCGAGTATTGGAACTCGTAAAGTCCAAAACCCTGAAACCTAGAAATGTGGGTCCCACCTGTTCCTTTTTGTGTTTCGGAGGTTTGTATATGTTGTGGTTGGGCACTTCGAAACACGAAATCCCGAATCCTGAAACCCCGACGTGCTATATTTTCGCGATTCGGGAGTTCTTGGGTGTTGTTGTTTTTGTTTTGGCTTTTGAATAAAAACGTGGGGTCCGGAATGGGATGGTCCTCTAGCGGGCCCCTCCTCCAACGTGGAAACTCCGAGATGGCAGAAATCCGAAGAACGAGATCAACGGCTCCTGTTGTTTCTCATCCAACGGTTGTTACCCTCCTAAGCTTGTGAACGATCAGCCTTAACAACCGCGTAGAACTTTAAGGTCCGAAAGTTCATGGGATTTCGGTACTTTCCCGATGAATTTTCCACCGTCCATTCCTCTAAAGACATCTGATTGTTACCCTCCTAAGTTTTGATAGATCAGCCTTAACTTTCGCACAGATCTATCGGATCTATCAATCCACTGGATTTCGGTCCTTTTCCCAACTTTTTATCTTCGTTCGTTCTTCTAAAGATATCTGGCGAGAAGGATCTGGCATTTTTCCACTGGAGCTCGACCCCTGTGAGACGATTTCGCTCTCTACCTCGCTCTGAACACTTCAGGGTGATATCCTTTCCTCTCTCTGAACAACGGAGGCTCCTTCGAGCTAAGTTTGTTTCTCTCTCTTACTTTGAGTATGTTGGAAGGGTGCAGGGAATAAGGGAAGGGACAGAAACATGGAGGGGATTTTTTTTTACCCACAGAAACCCTCTGTCCGAAGTAGATTAGGTGGGTGTAATAATATCCTCACAGTCGGAATTGAATCGTTCCTGGTTTTTTTTCAATCTAAGCTTAAACGAAATTGATTCATGTCCAAAAAAAAAATTATATGGTGATTTTTGAGGTACATTACATGACATCCCCAAAAATAAAATGTTTTTATTTTTGAAATAGGCTGGAAATTTATTTCCGTTTTTGGCAAATTCGAATCTGGAATTTTTTTTCCATTTATGGCAATTCTGAATTTTGAATTTCGAATTTAATAATTGTATTTAATTATTGTGACTGTTGGGCAGAGATCTGTTTGGACTCAACTAACTATTTGACTATGACACTTGTATCACAACAAAATATTTATAATAATTGCAGGAGGACAAATGGAACAACCATGTTAAAATCAGCTGACCATGACTCCATGAGTGGGGGAACATGTTGGAACTTCCTCTAGGATGATTATGAGAAGTGGAAAATCAGAAATTTGACCACTGGCAGCCCCTGAAAATCATGGATTAAGAAAGCTGCGAAAATCCCCAAAGGAGGGAAAAGACCTGGGAAAAAATTTGATAAATAGCATATGCGAGGAGGCAGGACGCTGCCAAGTATGATGGGATCTCTCTTGCTATTATGAACACTGCGGATTGAGTGTGAGGCAAGAGGAGCCTACTGAAACAGAATTGCCTTGCTGTTATGAGCATTGTTGAGTAAGTGTGAGGAAAGAGGATAACCGTTGGAATTGAAGGACATTGTTGAGGAGGAGTTTCCAAGTTCGCCCTCATGGATTCATGGTCAGGCTAGGTGGTGAATCAGGCAAGTAGATTTGGCTGCCCTGTTCTACAGTTGGGAGGAACGTGGATGTTGCCTTTGTCTTCCCGTGGATTGGACTCAGATATGTTAATTTCCCCCTCTCTGTTATGAATGGCTATGTCTTTTGATGTTATGTACCTTTTGAATCTGAACTGGAATAAGTTACATTCTCTGTCTGTATGACCTTTTTTGCATCTGGTGTACCTTATCTGTTTAAATTGGATATGTAATGATTTCTTCCCACTTTTTGTTCGAATGTTTTATCCGATGCTATGTATCTAACACTATGCAACCATATGCTAGATATGTATAGAATGAAAAAATTCGAGAGTTAAAGAATTTTGGAAAACCCCTTTTTTTTTTTTTTTTGGATGCTAAAATAATCTTGAGAATCGACGCTTTTCAGAGATTTTTGCTTTCCCTGTTTCCTTTCGTTTGAGAATGGGCTACCCCTTTTCCTTAGTCGAGGTCTATGACGTATTTAGAGTTTTACCTTACAGAAAACTTTTATCCTTTTGTACCTTATGTGCTTGTAAAATTCTTAAGTCTTTATGCTTTCGGAATTCGAGGAAATTTGTGTGTTGTGGTTTGACATTTGAAACCCCGAAAACCATAATCCCGAAGTGTTGTTTCCACACCCTTTCACCTTTCGGAATTTGGGAATTATTGTGTGATGTGGTTTTACATTTGAAACCCCAAAACCCGAAATCTCGAAGTGTTGGTTCCACACGCTTTCACCTTTCGGAATTTGGGAATTGTTGTATGTTGTGGTTTGACATTTGAAACCCCGAAACCCGAAATCTCAAAGTGTTGGTTCCACACCCTTTCACCTTTCTAAATTAGGAAATTGTTGTGTGATGTGGGTTGACATTTGAAACCCCGAAATCCCGAAATGTTAGTTCAACGCTCTTTTGTTTTCGCAATTTCGGGAATTGTTTGTGGTTGATGTTTTGGCTTTTGAAGTCGCGAGATTCTGAACCCCAAAATCCCGAAATGTTAGTTCCACGTTCTTTTCTTCTCGCAAATTCGTTAATTGTTTGCAGTTGATGTTTTGGCTTTTGAAGTCACGGGATTCCGAACCCCGAAATCCTAAAATATTAGTTCCATGTTCTTTTTTTCGCATTTCGGAAAATTGTTTATGTCGATATTTGGACATCGGAACTCGCGAAGTTCTGAACCCCTAAATCCCGAAGTGCAGGACCCACCTTTCCTTTTTCGCATTTCGGAGATTTGTGTATGTTATTGTTGGGGCACTTGCACTCACAAAAACCCGAACTCTGAATTTCTGAAGTACTGATCACCTTTCGCATTTTTGGGAGTTGTTGTGTATTGATGTTTGAATTTTGTATTCATGAAATCCCAAACCCTGAAACCCCGAAGTGCTCGGCATCTTTTCGCAATTTCGGGAAATGTTGTGTGTTGATGCCCGGCTCTTGTACTCGCGAAACCCCAAATCCTGAAAACCCTAAAATGCTGGCCCACAGTTGTTTCGTGTTTAGGATTTCGGAAAACAACAGGGTCCTTTGTTCCGTTCGACACTTGTGACCATCGAAACCCGATTGACCTATGTTTCTTCACAAAGCTGTAGGAACTTAGAAGAAAACTTATTGTTATGGGAACAACTCTAATAATGTAATGAATGGACTGGTAAAAGAACGTTGGGGAATCTTCATCCCGGATAGGGGTATGGGAGTAACAGACCGTATTACGAGTCGATTGTATTGCAGACATAGGGTAATATTTTATGTATGGTTTTGGTCATAAAAACCCCAAGGTTGCTTGTATTGGTAAGACTGTGGTAGTGTTATAGGTACTAGCAGATAAAAGAATAATTACAAATTTCAGGATCTCAATTAAACATTGAAGTGATGAGTAAATACTCATTTTATCGTCATTTAGAAAACTTAACTTGAATGGTAAGAATCAGTCGATGACAGTAAGGACTTTAACAAACCTTCAGACTCAAAGCCTTCTAACAGAAATCTTACTTGCTTGAGATCTCAAAACTTTTCAAGGATAAATGTACAAATTCAAATTTTTTTTATGATGATTTTTGAGGTACATTACAGGGGCGAGCAACCCTACCCCATAAAAAACCAAAAAAAATAACCTAAGTGAACTAGTCTCCCCTTTTAGTCTCCCCTTTCAGACCTCCATTTTATTACTTTATTATTGTATAAATACTTTATTAATATATTAATACTTTAACTTAATAACGTAATACTTTAATACTTTTTAAATGTATTAATATTCTATTAATGTATTATTGTAATACATTATTTAGGTATTACTACTTTAATAATGTATTAATGTTTAATTAATGTATTGTATTAGTGACATTAATTA
Organism: Picea glauca; assembly: GCA_000966675.3. NCBI lineage: Eukaryota > Viridiplantae > Streptophyta > Pinopsida > Pinales > Pinaceae > Picea > Picea glauca. Next base: position 113,048 of record JZKD02S1616736.1, read on the forward strand.
GTTAATACATTACTAATTAATATGTTACATTAATACATTACAATCAATGTTGCACGGGAACCGCTGCATTTTCAACATTTAGTTTCCAAGCTCCCGAAGTTCCGGGAACTTGGGAACTAGTTTGGAACGTCCCCAATTGACTCTGAACTCTTTTGGGAACTTGGGAGCTATTTGGGAGCTTCAACATAAAAGAAATGGGAGCTTGGAAACCAATGTCCTAAAAGAAGAGCTTTAAATTAGAATTATATTAAATTAAAATGTAAATGTAAATGTATTTATTCCTTTATTACAAATACATAATTTCTTACAAATATTTTCATTATATTTAATCGAAATATGACTATAAAACTAAGACTAAACTACACATAAATATTATTTAAAAAATTAGTAAAGTTAAAAAACTTAATAATACTCACTTTATAGTTCTGGATATGAAATTTTTTTAATGCATTTGTGTTTTCCTTCAAGCCAAAACTAAACATGAAAGTCGAATAAATCAATACCCTATCCACGACAAGTAATTGCTCCACTCTGTAGTTGATATCAACCAACCATATCATTGACTTTTATTATATTTTCATATTAGAAGAGTAGTACTATTTTGTTCTTTTCAATAAAAAAGGAATAATGCTTCAA
>JZKD02S1616736.1:133629-146282 GCA_000966675.3 Picea glauca
TATATGGAGTTGAGATTTGATATTTAAAAAATATTTTAATTTATATCATAAATATAATATTTCAATGACTACATTAAAGAAAATATTTTAATATCAACTTTATATATAAAGAATGCAAATCTCTTTTAATTTTGAATTTTATTTGGAGGGATTTGGTGGCTTTTAAAATATGATAAATACAAAATTAAAATGAATTTACATTAGTTCATTAAATATTTATGATTATATTAGAGATATTGGATCAAACTTTTATGTGGAGTTTTGAAACGTCCCACTTAATCATAAACCTTTTACCCCATCTTCCCCTCACTCTACTTTATTTAAAATCCTCAGCACCCTTTTACAACTCATGAGCTTCTTATGTCTCTAATGATGGGTGGTGCGTCCACTCCCTTTTACAACTCACGAGCTTCTTATGTCTCTAATGATGGGTGGAGCGTCCACTCTAAACTTTGGACTTTTCAAAAATCCATACACAGTTTTGATCCAGAAATATCTCTAACATTATGTTGCATTGTGGAAACTTGCATACTCATTTATGATTATCTTAATTTAAATTTCATAACATAATGAAAAGATTTATAAATATAATATAATTTTAATAAAATATGATTTTACAAAATAATCTAACATATGAGATATTATTGAGCAGAGTAAGTCATTAAACTATGACTAGTATATGATTTTGAATAGTTTGGTGAAGAAGTTGGATTGGGATTCAAACTAGCCAAATGAATCACATACTAGAGGTCACCCATCCCATCACAAGACTCATATGTTTCAAGTGTGCTTGATTGTAGAGTTTTCCCAATAATCAAGCCCACTTAGTTTGTTACTCCATTTGCAAAACCTTAGCAAGTATCATGACTTATGAACTATTTAATTAGAACTCATTTGACTCTTTTATTTAAGTATTGAAGAGCTTTAGCACTTAAGTATTGAAGAGCTTTAGCACTTTAACATATGAGATATTCTTTTCAAGATTATCTACTTAATAAGTTACTCTAAAAAATAATCCCAAAAATAATATTGACATTAATAGTTGTTTTGAAATATTTACTTAACTAACCATACTTTTGAAAAGTACAGTTGATAATAATAATACATTAATCAATTATATACTTATTTTTGCCACATACAAACAATTTGTAAAGTTGACATCTGGTTAATGGAAATATAATTTGTAAAGTTGACATGTGGTTAATGGAAAGATAAGAGATTCATACATGTTTAAGTAGATGAGGATGAACAAATTACATAAATAATGTTTATTGTTTCCTTAACCATGGTTATTTATGTCTACTTATGCACCACCACACATCAATGTGTTTAAAAAATCAACCCTTATCTATGACATGGTATTTGTGTAAGCCTTTCTCAAGGTCTACTTGATCATATTCATGAAATTTTAGTGCATTGTCTTCTCCTTGTATCTAATTACCCATGCAATACACCTTGTATCTAATTACCTATCACGGGGTTCGAGATCTCGATTGAGTTGCAGAAGCTCAACATCCTCAGTTTTGTGTGGCACCAGAACCTTTCGTTCGGTGGCAAGGCCAAAAAAAAGTACTTGACCCGAGATATGCCGAACACTCAGTCTCGTTTCTTTACTTAACTTATGTTTGCAAGTCTTATACTTAGTTATCTTCAACAATAGTAAAATAAGAATTCATACAAGTACAAAACGAAACTACTTGTGGGCGGCCAAACTGACCTAACACCCGAAATTTGATATAAACAGAAGTGTGTTGAGCTCAACTCGTGCCACACAAAGAAAGTCCGCAATGGGGAGATTTCTTTAAGTTACAAATAACCTGTTGCGAAAACTCCAACTCTCCCTCGATGAGTTAGCCAATGCATGCCCTTCCTCCGCAACCACGACTAGAAGAGTTGTGTGAAACTCTCATCACCTTGCTCCATAGTTGAATAGCTTCTGTCTTGCCTCAGACCAACCTACCTGCGATTCCCATACTTGACCAAATCTCAGATTGCCTCCTTGTAACCGAAATATATTGATCTAGCAAACGCGCCCTGACCAAATGATCTCTTGCCTCTTTCCTTTCTTCTTTCTTCCAAATGACTTGCCTTGCTCAATTATATAGGACGCCCAACGGGTGCATCCTTCCTCTTCTCTGCAATTCCATGTCCACATTTGTGAAACCGACGTGTGTTGTGGGCATGTGTTTCCACCGAACGCTCCCCTCCAACTTTGGTTGACTTCTCACTTCACAAAACCAAATTTTCCATTGGTGTGTGCTCTTTCGATGCGCTCCACCCACACTAGCTGACTTCTTCATTTTCGCATCACAGGCGCCCAAGCCAATACTTTGTCGCATCTTTGGTTCATTTCTTGCTGGTTACTCTTCATTCATTGGCAACTCCCCTTGGCGTGCACTCAAGGAGTGGAGCATCACCAACTTCGTTTGGTTGGCTCACCCAAAGCATCCAGGTCATGCTTTCGCACATCTGGTCGATTGGGCGCTCTTGCTGCCAATGCACCCGTCCATCTAACCATCTATCTTCGGTGAGGGTTCCCATGTCCACCGTAGGGCGCCCAACTTCGTTTTCCTTTGGTTTCTTTGGTGAGGGAGCCCATGATGACCATGGGGCGCCCACTTGCTCGCATCCTTCAACAAGTCTCCGCACACAACACCTTTCGCAAGTCATGGGAAAGTGAAGTCATCTTTGGCACGACAACGTGCCCAAAGATTCCCACTTCGTTTATAAAGTAACTGATCACCCTCCAGCTCTCTCGGTTTGTCCATATTATCACATGGAAGGAGCACGCATGCTCAAATCCACTCCTAAGGTGTTACATGCTTCCCCACTCAAATCATTTGTCATCCTTGGAAATCCAAACATACTTCATCTATTTTGATCGCAACTGATACTCATCTATACTTCAAACTATCATTTGCTTCTGCACGTCATGTTTCGCATTGATCTGGGCAAAGCATCACCTTTAGTCTCAATGTTACATGCCATTCCTGCCTGCTGCAATGACTACCAAGTATTGAACTTCTCATGACGTTCGTTGTATCCAGAACAAACCCAAGTCCATGTTTCCGCACTTAGCTATAGCTCTCACTTCTCCACGTTCTCAAATTGTTTATGTCCACAACTAGTATCTCTCGGTCCAATCCTCAAGCTCCAGGAAAAGTTCCTCACCCTTGCCAAAATTTCACCAAAGTCTTCAGCTTGGTTTCACAATTGTTGTCTGCACCTTCATGTACTGACTTTATTTTCGCAATCAAACTAATCTTTGTCTTCAGTTCAACTTTTTTTCTGAAACACCTCTTCACCAAGGCACCAAGGTCGCACTGCCCACTTCTTGGCAACACGTCCAACCTCCAAGCTCAAAAGACCAAGTATTCCCGGAAGCCACCACCAAGGCTCCAGGAAAACGATGTGTTTGATCTATGTTATGTCTACAAGTACCTCGGGACCAATCTGGATTCCTTCGATGAGCAGTGCAACTTCTCAAGTCATTCTGCACTAATCTCAATATCATAGATCCTCATCACACGTCTGTTATCACATGAACTTGTCAGAGCCCTGTGGGTGTGTGGTTTCTACCTAAGACTGTAATTTTTCCCAGTCTCTCTCCTTTTCGCAGACCAAGTCTTAAGATTTTTCCCCTACGACTTGTAAAATCATTTTTCTCTTTCCCCCCCTCTGTGTTTAAAGTGCCACAGTATCTCTATTTTCCCATCCCACGGCCAGTTGTCAAAATCCTCGATCAAGCTGGCCACAGCCACAGACACAAAGTGCAACTTTCCTAAGAGTCCATTTCGCGCTTGAAGCACAAGCGGTAGGCAAGTTTATATTTCAATGGTGGAGATCCAATCAGCCAGTTCAGATCAGCGGCTCACGAGCATTCAGGAGTCCAAAATCACGCAAAGTATAGTGCTAGAGCACAAATCCCTGAGGTGAGCATGAGTCATTGATCTTGAAGGGAACATGTGGCATCCAATCCAAGTGTTCGGGGAAATAATCTTTGGGAGGTTTGAAGTGGGAAGTGTGTAAAAATTTCGAAGGGCCGAAGCCCCAAGTCCCAAAGACCCGAAGTGGATCTCATTCGTCGATTCGAAGAGGGAAGATCCAATCCGTCGATTTAAAGCACCAGAGCTGGTTCTTTGACCAGGGAGCCTCATCTCAGATCACAAGATCAACGGTCACACCCATTGCGGGGTTGGAAGGTGCGCACGTTTTAAAATTTCAAGGACATACTGCAATCAGAATCGTGGTTTTTGGAAAGGGACGCGTGGTGATTCATGGTGAATTGCGAGGAAAAAAACAACTTTCTTTCAAACCACCCTTGGCCACGCCCGCAATCGTGCAATTGCGTAGGGTCATGGCCCTAGGTGACATTAAATATGGAGCGAGTGAAAGGAGTTGTGCCAAAGGCTGAAAGCGTCCATATTGATCACAGAAGAAGATTTGCAGAACCTCGAGGCATCAGGATTGACTTGAAGAAGTCGTGGGAACCACCTGGAAACATTCATGGGCATCAGGCCTCGTCCTGATCCCAATGAAGGAAGTTATTGAAGATGGGTGCGGCAGTTGAGACCCCATCTCACCCCATAAATGGAAAGCATTGCAGAGATCATCCATAAAGGCAGATTGTCCACCTGAAGCTTCCTCCTGTATATATTTTCCTATAAAATGCCTAACTGCGCATGTCTCACGTCTGACATAAGGAGGCCTACACAGTCTGACAGAGCGGGCGCCGACTGAAAACTTTGAATGCAAGGGTCTGATCATGCTGCTGGTAGTTGTAGAAGTTTTGAGTATATATACTCAGTTTTGATATTTTGTTATGGTCGAATGGTTGAGCTAGGCTCCCTGCAATTGTAGTATTTTGATTGAGAACAACTGGTTCTCTGGTTATGTATTTTTTTTTGAGACATCTTGGTTAATATAAGTCATCTTTCTTACTCAATATTATTTTCCTTTGATACTTAGAGAGTTCATGTTTGATTGATTCACATGGATTGTTGTAACTGTATTATGATAAATGTTTAAATATAGTATTGTTATGATTTCTTTTAGCTTCCTTGAAATTTGAATCCAAGAGGACCTTGTGTTTAAGTTTTTCCTCCTTAGGTTGTTGGAAAATCTGATGTTCATAGTGGACCTCTACACCTTTCTCACTAAATCTTCCTCCTACTCACCCTTACTCCAACTTACTGTCTGAAGTTGATTCAAGACCTCAATGGCTAGTGCATGTTAGTCCATATTTATGAGTCAGAACGTTATTATTATTGAGTTTTCTCCATTTGACCATTCAAAACTCAATTACCTATGACATATATACTGATGGGTACTATGTTTACCTTCAATGCAATCTAAAGGTGACTTCTAGTGCTAACAACGTCTACAATAGTTCACGATCATTGCAGGATCTCGGTCTTCCATGACCACTTCTTCCTCATCCTCCAAGTCTATTTGAGTGAGTGCCTCTATGCATTCCTTTGTCTCAACACTTAGAGTTTGTGGTGCAAGTGACTTTCCTGACCAAGCCTCCTCAACCTCATCACAAACCTGTTGGCAGCAAGGTGATTTGGGATGCGTTTCCTATGTAGTGACTTCTGCAAGTGTTGAGATGGATGAATTTAGCTCATCCTCCCTAACTTTCCCTCGGTTATGCAGGCTCCACAACCTATCTATCTTCTTCATGATAAACTTTGTCGAAATCTCCAATCTTGTCAACCTCTGTATACTTTGTTCCCTCTTTTTCATGACACTCAAAGAACACTTTACTGGAGTTACTTCTTATTGTTGCTTCATGTCATGGGGTATGTCCACACTTCCACAGACTCCCTCAACCAACCTGGTCGCAGAACTTCTAATCTTCCATCCAAGCTTTCTATTTGTCGTCATGGGAGCACTTGTCATTTTGTCTTTGTCCAAGAACACCAAGTAACCCCTATGCAGTATAGGAACTGCTTTGGCATGCTTAAAAAATTCATGCCCCAAGATCATCACGTGATCATCCAATGGAGCCACCATCACATCCCAAGGGCCAAACTAACTTTCAACTCTCAATGGCATTGAACGAACTACCTCTGCCACTGGCTTCATCTAGGGGTTGACTACCTTGAACACAACCATACTTCCCTCAGTATTGTGATGGAACGATGTCACAGTCTGTTCACTTATAAAACTATGAGTTGATTTGGTGTCAACTATAACTGCCACCTTCACTCCACTCACCATCGCATCCACATAACAAAGTCTGCCATCCTTGTCTTGCGATTGATGTCCATAGTTCTGCATCTTCAACTCATCTAGTTTCTTTTTCAATTCCTCAACCTATTCCATCATTTCCTTTGTCGGTTTTAGCAACGGTTGGATCACTTCACCCAAGACTGCAAGCTTATATGTCGCCATCTACTCTTGGTTTTCGACCATCCATTCCAATGTTTCCTTCAAAGGACAATTCCGTGCGAAATGGTTAAGGTTGCATAAGAAACAATGAATTGGCTTACCTTTGCAGTCAAGTAATTTGTCTTGCTTCATTTCCTTGACTTTGCCTCTGTCATGGGCGTCCCCCTTGGTGAGTGACTCCACCCTTTTTAAGTTCATCCTTCCAATTCCTTCCTTTGCCTCTTCGCTACAGGAGTCTTGTTGTTCGCTAGCTTACTTTACTTTTGGGAAATACCCTGCGAAATGGTGACCTGAACCTTGTTCGCAAGTGATGGAATTGATTCCTTCAAACAAACTCTGTTGTTTTGCAACATCAATGACAGTGGTCATGGCTTCCCTTTCCTAGGGAAATCTTGTCACCAATACTTTTCAACCTTCGTCTTCGAAGAGAGGTTTATTTCCTTCATACCAAACATCCCATCTTACTATGAAGGATCTCATCCTCTCTAAACTTTCGTTGGCTTCTTTCATCAAACTTCGTGTTTCTTCGTCAAAGCTCAAATTATTTTCGTCATCATTCATTGGTCCCATCATCTGTTCTTCTCTCTTTTCACAACCATATGCCTTATGCGGTTTTTGTTGAAACTCTACGTTCGCACACCCTTTTTCCTTTTTTTTTGCTTCTGTTCGTTATAAGGAATTTATGTGAAGGAAATCAATATATATTTAGTTGTAATTCGTCTGCTGGAATGTTCACATCTATCTTCCGAAGTATAGTTACTGGTTGTGGAAGATGAAGTCCTTTTGTAGTTTTAATCTATCTATCGTCACGAAGTTCAGAATAAACATCCAAACTCTGGAAAATTGTTCCACCTATGAGTAAAATGCTAGATGGATACACCTGTAATTTATATTCCTATAAGTAAGTAAGGAAAGGAGGAGTTTAACGTCAATAGGGCAAGTCATATCGATAGTTAAACCGAAGGAAACCAAACTCAGGTCCCTCAGAACATCAAATTATAATTACCAAACTCTGATGGAATGATATTCTTATTCATATATTTACATAGCTGCACTGATCTAGCACTGTTGATGTTTAATGCATTGATTAATCGAGGCTCTAAGTGAATATAATAGGAGTTACCTTTTACAAAAACTATTACCCTATTATAGATTATATGCGTATAAAACTCAGAAGTTCGACTTTCTGAATTCTGATAGGTAAACGGATATTGAATCCTGCTACACCTACTGTCTCACGAAATGAAAGTAAAAACATCAGTTATGAAAGTAATGTGAAAGTCACAACGGTAGTAGAGTTTTCCTTTTCCTTGTGTTTTGTTTACCTTAATTTTTCCAGAAAGATATTGAACTTTTCCAGTCCAACCTTCTCTCTCTTTCGTGTCTCGGAGGTTGGGGCATGTTGATGCTTGGGCATCAGAACTCACGAAGTCCTGAACCCCAAAACCCCGAAGTGCCAGTCCAACCTTCCCTTTTCGTGTTTCGGAGGTTTGTGTATGTTGTTGTTTGGGCACTTGAACTCACGAAGTCCCGAACCCCATAACCCCGATGTGTGGGTCCCACCTTTCCTCTTTTTCAGAGCTATGAAGGTTATTGATTAGAAATTCTATTTCAATCGCTCAATAGAGGATTTATTACTTAGGGTTGGTTTTAAATACACGATCATTTGAAAGAGGAAGATTGGTGGAAGTATGGCATCCTATAAAAAAAAGATAGATGAGTCAATCAATAAATCTTTTCGCGATTTCAGAAGTTTTGTTGTGTAAATGTTGGCGTTTGAAGTCGCGGGATTTCGAACCCCGAAATCCCGAAGGGCGGGTCCCACCTTTCCCCTTTCTTCTTTTCATGATTCAAGAGTTCTGGGGCGTAGAGGTTAGGCTTTTGAATTCACGAAACTCCGAACCCTGAAACCCCGAAATGCGAGTCCCACTCATCCCTTTTCTCATTTCGCAAGTTGTTGTGAGTTGATGTTTGAGTATTTGAACTCATGAAGTCCATAACCTCGAAATGTGGGTCCCACCTGTTTCTTTTCGTGTTTCGGAGGTTTGTATATGATGTGGTTGGGCACTTCGAAACACGAAATCCTAAACCCCGAAACCTCGACGTGCTATCCTTTCGCGATTCGGGAGTTCTTGGGTGTTGTTGTTTTTGTTTTGGATTTTGAATAAAAACGTGGGGTCCGGAATGGGATGGTCCTCTGGCGGGCCCCTCCTCCAACGTGGAAACTCTGAGATGGCCGAAATACAAAGAACGAGATCAACGGCTCCTGCTGTTTCTCATCCAATGGTTGTTACCCTCCTAAGCTTGTGAACGATCAACCTTAACATCCATGTAGAACTTTAAGATCCGACGGTTCACGGGATTTTGGTACTTTCCCGATGAATTTTCCACCATCCTCTCCTCTAAAGACATCTGATCGCTACCCTCCTGAGTTTTGTTAGATCAGCCTTAACTTCTGCACAGATCTATGGGATCTAATGATCCATTGGATTTCGGTCCTTTTCTTGACTTTTTATCTCCGTTCGTTCTTCTAAAGATATCTGGAGAGGAGGATATGGCGTTTTTCCACTGGAGCTCAACCCCTGCAAGACGATTTCTCTCTTTTCCTCACTCTGAACACTTGAGGGTGATATCCTTTCCTCTCTTTGAAAAACGGAGGCTCCTTCGAGCTAAGTTTGTTTCGCTCTCTTACTTTGAGTATGCCGGAAGGGTGCAGGGAATAAGGGAAGGGACAGAAACATGGAGGGGATTTTTTTTTACCCACATAAGCCCTCTCTCCGAAGTAGATTAGGTGGGTGTAATAATATCCTCATGGTCTGAATTGAATCGTTCCTGGTTCTTTTTCAATCTAAGCTTAAACGAAATTGATTCACGTCCAAAAAAAATTTATATGGTGATTTTTGAGGTACATTACATGACATCCCCAAAAATAAAATGTTTTTATTTTTGAAATAGGCTGGAAATTTATTTCCGTTTTTGGCAAATTCGAATCTSRAAWTTTTTTKCCATTTATGGCAATTCTGAATTTYGAATTTCGAATTTAATAWTTGTATTTAATTATTGTGACTRTTGGGCAGAGATMTGTTTRGACTCAACTAACTATTTGACTATGACACTTGTATCACAACARAATATTTATAATAATTGCAGGAGGACAAATGGAATAGCCATGTTAAAATCAGCTGACCATGACTCCATGAGTGGGGGAACATGTTGGAACTGCCTCTAGGATGATTATGAGAAGTGAAAAATTAGAAATTTGGCCACTAGCAGCCCCTAAAAATTAAGGATTAAGAAAGCTGCGAAAATCCCCAAAGGAGGGAAAAGACCTGGGAAAAAATTTGATAAATAGCATATCCGAGGAGGCAGGACGTTGCCAAGTATGTTGGGAAAGATTTTTTAGCTCTCTTGATGTTATGAACACTGCGGATTGAGTGTGAGGCAAGAGGAGCCTGCTGAAACAAAATTGCCTTGTTGTTATGAGCATTGTTGAGTAAGTGTGAGGCAAGAGGATAACCGTTGGAATTGAAGGACATTGCTGAGGAGGAGTTTCCAAGTTCTCCCTCATGTATTCATGGTCAGGCTAGGGGGTGAATCGGGCAAGTAGATTTGGCTGCCCTGTTCTACGGTTGAGAGGAACGTGGTTGTTCCCTTTGTTTTCCCGCGGATTGGACTCAGATATGTTAATTTCCCCCTCTCTATTATGAATGGCTGTCTTTTGATGTTATGTATCTTTTGAATCTGAACTGGAATAAGTTACATTCTCTGTCTGTATGACCTTTTTTGCATCTGGTGTACCTTATCTGATTAAATCGGATCTGTAATGATTTCTTCCCACTTTCTGTTCGAATGTTTTATCCGAAGCTATGTATATAAAAATATGCCCTAACAATATTCAACCATATGCTAGATGTGTATAGAATGACAAAATTTGGGAGTTAAAGAATTTTGGAAAACCCCTTTTTTGTTTTTTTTTCGGATGCTAAAATAATCCTGAGAATCGACGCTTTTCAGAGACTTTTTCTTTCCTTTTTTCCTTTCGTTTGAGAATGGGCTACCCCTTTTCCTTAGTCGAGGTCTATGACGTATTTAGAGTTTTACCTTACAGAAAAATTTTATCCTTTTGTACCTTCTGTGCGTGTAAAATTCTTAAGTCTTTATGCTTTCGGAATTTGGGGAAATTTGTGTGTTGTGGTTTGACATTTGAAACCCCGAAACTGCGAAACCCGAAATCCCGAAGTGTTGGTGCCACACCCTTTCACCTTTCGGAATTAGGGAATTATTGTGTGATGTGGTTTGACATTTGAAACCCCGAAACCCGAAATCCCGAAGTGTTGGTTCCATGCCCTTTCACCTTTCGGAATTCGGGAATTGTTGTATGCTGTGGTTTAACATTTGAAACCCTGAAACCCGAAATCCTAAAGTGTTGGTTCCACACCCTTTCACCTTTCGGAATTCGAAAATTGTTGTGTGTTGTGGGTTCACATTTGAAACCCCGAAATCCCGAAATTTTAGTTCAACATTCTTTTCTTTTCGCAATTTCGGAATTGTTTGTGGTTGATGTTTTGGCTTTTGAAGTCACGGGATTCCGAACCCCGAAATCCCAAAATGTTAGTTCCACGTTCTTTTCTTCTCGCAAATTCGGTAATTGTTTGTGGTTGATGTTTTGGCTTTTGAAGTCGTGGGATTCCGAACCTTGAAATCCCGAAATATTAGTTCCACGCTCATTTTTTTTGCATTTCGGAAAAATGTTTATGGCGATATTTGGACATCGGAACTCGTGAAGTTCTGAACCCTGAAATCCCGAAGTGCGGGACCCACCTTTCCTTTTTCGCATTTTGGAGATTTGTATATGTTGTTGTTGGGGCACTTGCACTCGCAAAAACCCGAACTCTGAATTTCCGAAGTACTGATCACCTTTCGCATTTTTGGGAGTTGTTGTGTATTGATGTTTGAATTTTATATTCATGAAATCCTGAACCCTGAAACCCCGAAGTGTTCGGCATCTTTTCGCATTTTCGGGAAATGTTGTGTGTTGATGCCCGGCTCTTGTACTCGTGAAACCCCAAATCCTGAAAACCCTGAAATGCTAGCCCACAGTCATTCTGTATTTAGGATTTCGACAAACAACAGGGTCCTTTGTTCCGTTCGACACTTGTGACCACCGAAACCTGATTGACCTCTGTTTCTTCACAAAGTTGTAAGAACTTATAAGAAAACTTATTATTATGGGAACGACTCTAATAATGTAATGAATGGACTGGTAAAAGAACGTTGGAGAATCTTCATCCCGGATAGGGTTATGGGAGTAACAGACCGTATTACGAGTCAATTGTACTACAGACATACGGTAATATTTTATGTATGGTTTTGGTCATAAAAACCCCAAGGTTGCTTGTATTGGTAAGACTGTGGTAGTGTTATAGGTACTAGTAGATAAAAGAATAATTACAAATTTCAGGATCTCAATTAAACATTGAAGTGATGAGTAAATACTCATTTTATCGTCATTTAGAAAACTCAAGTTGAATGGTAAGAATCAGTCGATGACAGTAAGGACTCTAACAAACCTTCAGACTCAAAGCCTTCTAAAAGAAAGCTTACTTTCTTGAGATCTCGAAACTTTTCAAGGATAAATGTACAAATACAATTTTTTTTATGATGATTTTTTAGGTACATCAAAAACCCTAAAAATAACCTAAGTGAACTACTCTCCCCTTTTAGTCTCCCCTTTCAGATCTCCATTGTATTACTTTATTATTGTATAAATACTTTATTAATATATTAATACTTTAACTTAATAATGTAATACTTTAATACTTTTTAAATGTATTAATATTCTATTAATGTATTATTGTAATACATTATTAAGGTATTGCTACTTTAATAATGTATTAATGTTTAATTAATGTATTGTATTAGTGACATTAATTAGTTAATACATTACTAATTAATGTGTTACATTAATACATTACAATCAATGTTGCACAAGAACCGCTCCCTACATTTTCAACATCTAGTTTCCAAGCTCCAGAAGTTCTAGGAACATGGGAACTAGTTGGGAACGTCCCCAATTGACTGAGAACTCTTTTGGGAACTTGGGAGTTTTTTGGGAGCTTCAACATCAAAGAAATGGAAGCTTGGGAACCAATGTCCTAAAAGAAGAGCTTTAAATTAGAATTATATTAAATTAAAATGTAAATATATTTATTCCTTTATTACAAATACATAATTTCTTACAAATATTTTCATTATATTTA
>JZKD02S1616747.1:19745-31442 GCA_000966675.3 Picea glauca
GAAAAACCCGACAGCCGTTGGATCTGTCAGGAGTTACCCAAGGGTTAAGACCCCGGTGTATAGGGGTGGAAAACCCCAGAATAGATCTAAGCCGTCCGATTAACGGAGGCCACGTGTCGTAAGATTTCCCATTTCAGGAAATCGAGAATCGTGGAATCGGGAGTCCTGTTGACAAGAGATCGGGACTTTCCATTGTGGAAATCCTGGGATGGATCTGGGCCATCCGATTGACGGAGGCCACGTGTCGTAAGATCTCCCATTTCGGGAAATCGGAAATTGCGAAATCGGGATTCCTGTTGACAAGATTTCGGGATTTTCCAAGGTGAAAACCCCGGGATAGATCTGAGCCGTCCAATTGATGGAGGCTACGCGTCATGAGATCTCCCATTTTTGGAAATCAGGAATCTTGAGATCGGGAGTCTTGGTGACAAGGGATCGGGACTTTCCATGGTGGAAACCCCGGAGCAATTGTGAGCCATCCAATTTAAGGAGGTGACGTGTTGAGAGATTAACCGTTTCGGGAAATCAGGGATCGGGGATTCGAGAGTTTTTCTGACAAAAACTCGGGCTCTTGCCTTGACTAATCATGACCCGTAATGTCAAGACGATAACATGTGGCTAAGTCCTGATGAACGGAGAAGATTCCTTCAGGAAATCTCAGGGTCCGTAACGACCGTCCGATGTGAGGAAGAGATGTCAGTTTTACGCTGGGGCGTGAATGCCCATTAGGGTAAGTAGCGAGCAGATCTGGATGGCCAGAGTCCACCTGCCCAGATCTACGGATGAGGATGCATTCTAGAGCCCCCTTTCCATTCCGCCTTTAATGGGGAGGGGGGGTCCGGAATTGGACGCGCAACTCTCGAACAGTCGATATTAATTCATCATGATCAACGATGCTCAGGTGGATTCCGGACCCCCCTTTCGATTCTGCCTTTAATGGGGGGGGGTCCGGAATAGTGTGGCATGTGAAGTGGGCCCCCCTCCTGTCATGTTGACTACCGTTTCACGTTTCCCTCTCTGCCACCTGTATTCCACTTAACTGCGCGACGGGGCCTGTTCTCATTGGCTATTTTCTACCCCTGTTGGGATTTGTCCCTATTGGCCAGTCGCTAGCCCTGTCGGGGTTCGGCGGTTGCAGAGTCGAACAATTAGACATTACTGTAGCGTCGAGGCGTGAAATACAAATAGGCACTGCATTCAAATTGAACCATGATCATGACCACGATTACATGGGAACGAAGAAAGAGAGAAAGAGCTAGCTTGCGCTAGGCCTCCATAGGTAATTCGGGGGTTCTGATTCGGCAGAAGACCGGAAAAATGCGATTGAGGTAGTGGGTATGTGAAAAACATGAAATTATGCATGGTGGCCTTTCAGATGAAGGGGAGTGATCTTCTATGGTGGAAGACACTCCTGCATCACCTAAACATGGTCTTCAAAGACGTGTCATGGGAATTGTTCGAGGAACGGTTCCGGGAAAGGTATTTATACAAAGAATTCATTAGGCATCAACTTAATGAGTTCAAGGCCTTACGAAAGGGAAATCATATGGTGCTAGAGTATGAGGCCAGATTCATAGAGCTACTTAGGTATTCTCTACACCTGACCACGGAGATGTTGAAGGTCAACAAGTTCTTGATTGGACTTACCTCCAACATTCATGTGAAAGTGAGGATATTAATGCCTCAGACTTTTCATGATGCGTTTGAAAAGGACCTCATAGCCGAGGAAGAGCGGAACGATGGGGGTCAGGGCAGGACTCTCTCAAGACAGACTAAAAAGACATCATTAGGAGCGCAACAACATCCGACACCACCCATACATACTAAAGGACCTTGAGTTACTCCTAGAGGACTTGTGTTTATGACACCACGATATCAAACTCTTCAGCAGAGGCCTCCTTACAGAGGGTCACAACTGTAGCAGTGTCTATCATAGTAGAAGTTGAGGCATGTTGAGCAGAACAAACCATGATCCCATGAGGTTGTTAGACAAACAACTTCTATTTCGGGGACCAGGAGCATTGGACCGAAGACTAGATGCTGGACATGTGGTGAGCCACATTACCAACGAGATTGTACGATTGAGAAGGCCATAGCGACTGGATCATTAGGACCCACTATAGTTGGATATTAGGGAAAGTACCATAGGATACATGCAGTGGTGAACAATCGTTAGGATTAGCATCGGTCCACTATGCTAGATACGCCAGGTATGATCCCAGACCAAAACTACAGTGTGTTGATAGTTCCATTTGCTATCGCGAGATTCATCTCTAGTGCAACGAAGAGAATTAAGGTAAAGGAAGTCGAGCAGGATGATTTCAAGTACATAGAAATGACATCAGGTGCCAAACATAAGGTTGGGGGAAAGGCTATAGGTTGTAGCCTTAAAATGGGAGATTTTGTAACAAAGGTAGATATTTATGTCACGGTACTAGGATGTTATGACATAGTGATTGGTATGGATTGGTTGTAATCGCATGATGAAATAATTAACTGTAAGACAAAATAGTTAAGTTTGATGGATGATTTGGGACAAAGTAGAGTGATTGAAGAAAGAAACCAGGGAGTTTCCTCGAGGTTCATTTATTTCCTACAATTGCAGAAGAGTATGCGCAAGGGATGCAGACTATATGCAATCTTAGCATTGAATGAAAAGGGCAAGGAAGAAGGAATGGAAAACCTTCCTATAGTGCAAGAGTTTGCATACATTTTTCCAAAATAATTACTCGGTTTACTGCCCGAAAGAGAGTTGGAGTTTACAATAGACTTGAAACCAAGAACTGAACCTATTGCAAGAGCTCCTTACCGGATGTCAACGCCTGAATTGCAGTAGTTGAAAATGAAATTGAATTAATTGTTGGACTTGGGACTTATTCATCCAAGTGTGTCACCTTGGGGTGCACCAATTATTTTTGTAAGGAAGAAGGATGGATCATGGAGACTTTGTATTGACTATCGTCAATTGAGAAAAGAGACGATCAAGAACCAGTATTTGTTGCCAAGAATAAATGATTTGTTTGATCAGATGAAGGGGCGACGATATTTTCAAAGATTGACTTGAGATCAAGATATTACCAATTGTGAATTAAGAAAGAATATATCCCTAAGACCGCTTTTAAGACGAGATTTGGACACTATGAGTTTACAGTTTTACCATTCAGATTGACAAACGCCCCGAGGGTATTCATGAATTTGATGAATGGGGTGTTCCGTGAATACTTGGATAATTTTTTTCAATTTTTTATTGATGACATAATGATTTATGCTCGAACGAAGGAAGAGAATGATGAACACTTGAGGTTGGTCCTGTAGTGCCTAAGAGAAAACAAACTATACATGAATCTATCAAAATGATCTCTTTACTAATCTATGATTCACTACTTGGGACATATCATATCTGGCGAAGGTATCGGTGTGGATCCAGTGAAAGTGGAGGATATTATGGAATGGCCAACATCGACAAACATACACGAACTACGTAGTTTTATGGGTTTTAGCAAGATATTACCAACTATTTGTCGAAGGATTTTCAAAGATAGCTAAACCAATCATAGAATTGAAGAAGAATAAAAAGAACTTCTTGTGGATTGAGAAATTCACAGAAGCATTTCAAAGGCTCAAAGAGTTGATGATGACAACACTGATACTAAAATTCCCCAACATGGACAAGGATTTCTTGGTATGCACAAGCACACCCAAGTAAGGGTTAAGGAAAGTTTTGATGCAATACGATCGAGTGATCACTTACATTTCATGGAAAATGAGAAGGCATGAAGAGAACTACGCAACACATGACCTGGAGTTATTATCTATTGTTTACATATTCAGAGTATGGAGACATTATTTGATTGGATGAAAATTCAAATTAAAGACAGATAACTGTGGATTGCAACATGTTTTTACACAAAGTGATGTAAATGGGAGACAAAGGTGTTGGTCATAATTGCTTAGCGAATACGACTTTGAAATTTCTTACATTAAAGGAACTTTGAACCGAGTGGCATATGCACTGAGTAGGAGGCCACGCATATTTTTGGTGTTACCTCTTAAGACGAATCTTCAAGAAAAGATTCTAACTCTACAAATATATGATGAATGGTATAATGAAGTTAAGAAAAATATTGGACAAGATATCATGATGGTACTGAGGTATGAAGGTTATTCACTAGATGACGATGGATTATTGATATTTAATAGAATAATTTACGTACTGCCTAACGATGAACTAATAAATTTGATCTTAAGTGAAGCATATCAAGCAATATACATGGCTCATCCGGGATTCACAAAGATGAAGGAAGATCTTAAGGCTTTTGTTCTTCTGGAAGGGAATGAAGGAGGAGATATTTAGTTACGTCGCGAGATGTCTAGAATGTCAGCAAGTGAAGTATGGACATAGACATCCATCATGATTGTTACAACCACACACTATTCCTGAATCAAAATGGGAAGTCATTTCGATGTACTTTGTTGTTGGATTTCCACTAACGAGAAGAAGACACGATTCAATTTTTGTGGTAGTTGACACTTTGATGAAGAGTGCACACTTTATTCTAGTGCGTACGACGTATCAGGAACCAGACATAGCTAGAGTGTTTGCCAACGAGATTGTGAGATTACATGGGGTGCCAAAAAGAATCATATCCGATCGATGATTGGTGTTTATAGGACGATTTTGGACTGGTTTCCAAGAGGCTTTGGGAACACAATTAAACTTTAGCACAACTAATCACCCAGAAACAGATGGGAAAACAGAAAGGAAAAACCAAATTTTGGAGGATATGTTGTGTATGTATGTAATGGACCAACATAAATGTTGGGAATAATTCTTTCCACTAGTAGAATTTGCATACAACAACAACTATTAGAGTACGATTAAGATGGGCATTGCTTGATTTTCTTTATGGGCGAATATGTCAGACGTCGTTGAGATGGGATTGAATTGAGGACAAGGTAATGGTAAGAACATACGTGATTCAAGAAATGGAAGAACATATGAAATTGATCAGACAGAGAATTAAATAAGTGCAATATAAACATAAGAGTTATGTTGATGCACATCGCATTGACTGTAGTTATGAAGTTGGAGATAGAGTCTTCTTATGGGTAAAACCACAAAAGAGTTTGATCAAGTTTGGAAAAGGTGCAAAATTCTCTCCTATTTTCATGGGACCCTTAGAAGTAGTTGAAAAGAAGGGACCCATGGATTATTGACTAGCCTTGCCTAATTCTTTGAGGTGTATGCACAATGTTTTTCATGTATCTATTTTGAGACATTATATTAGAGACACTTCACATGTTATTGACATGAGCTCCTTGTAGGTGTCGGATGAGGGTTCTCTCATGGAAGATCCAATCTGCATTCTGGACCATCGCATTCAACAACTATGACGTCAAACAGTCGATCAGGTCAAGGTCCAGTGGGACAAGTATTGTCCACACTTGGCTACTTGGGAGGATGCATATGAGATGCATCAATAGTTTCCTTACTTGTTTTGATAGATGTAGACATATATATCTATGTCAGATACATTTATTTACTTGATTTTACATATACTATACAAACTTTGAGATGAAGTTTAAAACAAGAGGGGGTGTATGTAACATCCTGCTTTACTGAGCATACTAATATTTACTTATTCTTTGATGACACTTGCTTGCAAGTGATCCGGGTATGGAACACTGTGATTTCATTTAGATTTTGGGTTATATATGATGATGTTGAGGTGTTATAGCTGCTTGATATTATTGATGTATATATATGTGTTGACATGTGATTTGACAAGTCGTCTTGAGTGTGCAGGACGCATGTCAAGTTATGGATGCCGGTGGCATCAAAGGGATTCCTTGGACTCCAGATTGAGCTAGGGAGTGGATTGTATTGTTTGAGTATTTCATTATTATGCACCTATGATGTATGGTTGATTTTAGTATGATTTATATACATGGATTTTCACACTATTTTGTCAGTAGATCCAGGCTTCACGATGCTTGCTAATCCAAATCACATAGGGAGTAAAGGGTCCTTGCAAAGTAAACCCGATTTTGAGGGAGAAGGGTGGCAACGTCCTTGTCACAACCTACTAGCACTCTCGTCGTGGCCAAAACTATAGGTTAACGATTACCTATTTGGGTGGTCCATGATGTCGTGAGGGTAGAATGAGACAATCTCTCACATGGATTTCTAAGGGGTGTGCAATAAGGTGGGGTCCTTATTCCTTAGAATCCCTTAGTCTCTCACAAGGTCGACCGAATGGAGTTTTGACTCTAAGGGGTTGGAAAAACTTCCAAAAACAAGTCAAGATGAGTGGCACCCTTGGAGCACGAGTTTCATGTTGAAAGGAAGATTGCACAATTGAAACCTGAGTCAATAAACATAGGTGGCCTAGAAAACAATGGAATGATTTGACCTTGAAGGATTAAAATAATTAATTAAACAATAGAGCATTAATTATTAAAGCCAACCATAAATTTTAGTAAATGGGATAATTGAATTGTGACATGAGTAAATATGTAAAGGAAAGCAATGGTTAGGAAATAGTAAGTAAGAACCTAAAGAATTGATAAAGTACACAAGGGTGAATGAAATTGTTAAAAAATAAATCCTTGTTTAAAAATAATTACAACTTGAGAGAATGGGTTGTGCATAGAATAAAATTTGAGTCAACCAGCCCTAGCCTAACTAAAAAGACTCCTAATCCAACCCTAACTAAAACCTAGTTAGGAGACACCCATTAATTAAGGGGATTGGGGAAAGTAAGAAATAACTAAGAGAAAATTTAGGAACACCTAGGGAAATGTGAGGAAAGGTGGCTTTTAAAGAAACAAATAAAAGAGAAATTACTTGTGCAACTTAGGTATAATGTGACCCCTGTAGTGGATGAATAATCCTTGAATTGAATTTCTAAAAATTAACGAACTATGCATGAGGAACAGATGTCCATGAGGGATAATTCTATAAATAAAGAGATGTAGAAGAGAAGGGGATCAAAATCTGGGGAAGGCACTGTTATGCTATTGAATTTTAGATTGACTATGTTTTTACTTGTGCGAGTTGGGACTCCAGGCTTGTCAAAAGAGTGGAATTTCTTCCTTGCGAGGCAAGCCTGGAAGCGATTGTGTTCTTGTCTTTGTGCTTGGACCCTTTGCGTCTCGAGGGGATAAGGGGGAAGAAGAGTACCCATAGTGTTGGATGGGAGGTACCAATGAAGTCTGTAGGATTAACAAGCAAAGGAAAGGAAGGAGCACAAGGTCTGGAAGGACATCTTCAACACTCGAGTTTCATTGATTTCTGGTATTTATAAGTTGAATTTATTTATTTTACGAGAGTATCAGTACAATAAATGGATAGAGTCAATGTAGAATTATTGGAAGGTTTAAATGTCAAGTGTTACATTTTTCGAGAAACAAATAATAGCTACAGTGTTATATTTTAAATCTTCCCTATAAATTTCAGACTTTTTCCGAACTCTGTATATCAATCTGATCCTCCTTGTTTAGTGAGAAATATGTATTCATATAGCTTATGGTTAAGTCTGTATTTTTCATCTTTACCTGAATATGTTGATTAGAGTTTAAGGGGATTATGTTAGGACATTTTAAATATATTGCTCGCTGGTCATTTGTAGTTTAGTTCCAACTTGTATTGTAAATCCTTGTTGAATTTCATTTAAAATACAAATCAATTCTATTGATGGGTTTCACTGTCGAGAGGCGTACGAGACTCAAACTTGTACAATAACTTACTGTTAAGTTTACTGTATTTATTTTTTGTCAAATGATGGATTCTCAATGGTGGTTTATTCAAATTTTCATGTTCCTCTGATGTAAATCTTGGGTTAATCCTAGTTGTTAGTAGTGAGGAACCCATGTGCCATAGTATCTTAAATTTCAACTATGAGATCTTGGGCTTTCTGGGTGAAGGTCTCTGTAATTATAACCTTTACTTACTCATTTCCTAGGCGTTATCCATTTTTACTAAACCAAGTTATGCATGTGAACAGGAGCTAGAACCTAGTGCTAGTCAAGAAGGGAATTATTAGGGACTCCAGAACTATGACGCTCCGGAGGTTCTTCAAACTCAACACTCCCTTCTCTTGATTTGTTAACCGACTGAAGTCAGTCATAAGATGAGTTGAATGATAGTTGTAAGATACCATGCCATACCACCCTCCTTCGTTGACTTTTAACCACTTAATATAACAGTGGGCAGAGCTCCTCCTCGCCCAAGTTTCTACGGTGGATATCCCCTCCAGAGTTTGGAACTCTGAGAGTTTCACCTTTTTGCAGCCATCAACGCATTTCCTCTCGAGTGTCGAATTGCCGAACCTCCGAAGGACTCAAACTTGAAGATGTAACGGTCCTGGTTGTTCTCCAGATCTATGGATCTCCTTTACTCTGGAAGTTTAGAACTCCGGGGTCTTTGCCACCTTTAACCCTTACCTTTAACTTGGCCAGAGAGCTGAATCTTGTTTAACTCGGAGATCAAAGATCCCTATACCTTGCTCCGATCTACAGCGAGAAATGATTTCGGAGATCTGAATCTTCGTAGAACCTTGTTTACTTTGGATTCAAATCTCTTGGAGTGACATACTACTGGAGTGACATGGATGTTGATGTCACTGTTGACGTGGCACTCGCTGAGTGGTTGCCACGTGTCACCTTGATTCATAACTTTCATACCTAAAGTGACAACTAGACCTTGAAACTTGTCACTATCTAATTGTGCCACGTGTCCTTTCTGACATGGAATATGATGATGTGGGTTCTCATTGTGTTGCCATGTGTCTTATTTCGTGACTCTGGGGCTTTGAACTTGGGGTATTTTTTACATCTTCTGGATTTCTTTTCACCACAATGGTCAGCAATGGAAGTGCTTACGCTTTCCTTCCACTCGGATTTCATCCAACGACTGTGATCGGTCTTGGTTCAATGGTCCAGATTCATTTCAGGGTTCACGACTCTGAGTTGTTCATTGTTTCCACTTCCCTTTTCTCTCGTAGTGAGATTCCCAGGAGCTTAAACCTCGAGCATCTTGACTTTATCTAATCATCCTCCTTTAACCCAAAATGATTAGCAGATCAAACAACTACAAAACACTCATTGATCTACAATGTATATCACTTCGGAGCTTCAGGACTTCAAGGTTCTTCCTTCCTTGTCAACTAGCCCGAAGGGCATCCTTCATCCCTTCGTATGACTGAGAGCTATGATATTGGCCCATTTCCTTGAGTGCTAATCAACAGGTTAATTTGACAGTTTCGATTTCATTGATCTTGAAGATCGATGGCATGGGAGGATTGCATAGCCTCAACTAGCACGATATTTAAACCCTCTTCTGATTTCTGCATTCAAAATTGCTCATTGATAGTGTGACTGATGCCAACCATTGATCTGTTTGTAGGTGATGATCAACGGCCTGTGGGGATTGCAAAACCCAATCTGGTGCGATAGTTAACTTGACCCTTCGATCCCGTAATGGCTTCTTTTCCTTGATCTACCCTTGTTGAGATCCGACGGCCATGACTTAATTGAATGTTGATCCAATGAACCTCCTATGCAACTCCCCGATGTGATGACTACTGTAGCTTTCTCCTTCTTCTATGGTCTTTACCCCTCCTTGAACCCTGTACCCCCGTCTCTCTTGAGCTTTGCATTGATTTGAACTCCAATGCTCTTAGCACATCCCTCTTTAGCTTTAGATGCTAATTGTTGAGTGCATACTTGAGCCTCCCTTGTGTATGTTCATACTGTCTCTCCTGAGCTTGTACATATGAAAGTTTCGACCTATGATCGACTTTAGAGGGTCTCTGTGCACTTCAGGTGTTGTATCTTCTGAACCTTGGGCCTTCAAGTAGCCATCTACAGACTCTTGGAATTGATTCTGGAGGTGTTGCATTGTGTTACTAGAAGAGAAGCTTTAGGCTTCTTACAGAACTTAAACTCTTTATTAGAACCTACTCTCTCTCCCAGTTACATATTATTTCTTCATTGTATCTTAGTGATTCAAATCTGTCATAAATAGTAGATTGTATGTTAAAAGGATTTTGTTTTCTGTTTACTATTATTGTCTTGGTGTTTCTGGAATGCCTTCCTATCCTTAATGAGTAAGGTGATAAGGTATTGAAATAGTATGCAATGATATTTGATAAGGTATTTTCTCTGTTTACATAATGGTAGTTAAGAACATTGTTTTTATATTAAAAATTTTGGAATAAAATGAGATTATGGGAACTAGACACTTCCTTTTTCCTCAAAACAGTTGCCAGTCTTGAGACCTTAAATGGTCAAGATCAATCAGATGAATCCTAGACTTGAGCGTTGATTATGTTCCTTGGAATCCCTAACCCTACATGATAGTTTGGGTGGGTAGTTGTATTTGATTTTATGTGAAGTAACAAACTCCTTCATGCTTTAAGTAGTATCTAAATCTAGTTTGCAAATGAATTAAGAGAAGAAGAATGTGTTTTACTGATATATGTTATTATCATGAATTTGACTGCAATTGACTGAAGAATGTCAATGTCATGTTTCCCTTATTCTTATGATGTTTTTTCATGTTTCTCATGTTCTAATGATTCTTATTAATGTTTCAAAAATAAAAAATCAGACTGTTTCTCATGTATTTATATGACGTAATAGAGTGGATGTTACATTCTTCAGGGAAAGAGAGCATTTTAGATAGGGATTCAAGTGATATATGGAAAATAACACACTATTTATCACTGGATAGTATTTTACCTTTGGGATCGAGGTAATTAATGACACACAAATGGAAGAACTTAGGGAAATCAAAGGTTTGTGGTACGCTCGAATGAATTAGGTTTAAATCCCACAAGTGCATATAATATTGACCACATATGGCATTAGCCTATGCTAAATTGATAATTTGGCTTAGGTCGAAGTAGGGAAATATTGGGTCTTAAATTTCACAATCACGATCAATTAAGGGCTCTTCCATTTCATGGATTTTTCTGGAAGGTTGGGGATTTCTAGGGTTAGAAACAATTTCCATTGGAAAGGATACACAAGACGAAGTCACAACAAACTAAAAAGGGATGAAGGGTTATGAGTTACCTTGATATAGGCTTGCAGGAAGCACCTGAGAGTAATTTCTTGAAATCACCCTTTGTTTGAAAATGAAAGTGTGCTCCTTGGTGCCTTGGAATGAGTAATGTTCTTTAGGCCCAACAAATTTTGTATTTGTTTTTTACCTTTTAGGTTGCCATGCATCAACCTCTCATTTGAGAGAGGATTTTTCATAAAAGGCTAGAAATAATAAAAGTTTGGGTGACATCATGATGACATCATTATGGCCCCATAGACACTTTGAAATATCTCATTTGTTCGTGCTAGTGATTATGTGGCATTGGTTGAGGTAGCGTGTTATCCAGGCTTGATGTACCCATGATCAGGACATGGCGGCTTCTTTGGTACATGTGCGGGAATCTAAATTTAGTCTCAAGTGGCAATACGTGGGAACACATGCAAGTATGAAAAATGAATAGGAAGGTGATTAGGCGAAACTAAAATACTGTTGTCGTGACCTAGTGGTAGTGGTTTGGCTCTCCATATCCACATCATGTGACACCATCCAATATTCAACACATGGCTCTTCAAACCACCATCGCACCCCGATCGCGCTATCTCTCGAGCATCTTTTCAATGCAACATGCATCCTTAGTCATTGATCAG
>JZKD02S1616747.1:59390-127125 GCA_000966675.3 Picea glauca
TAAAATAACATCAGAAACTTCAAGGGGATTGATATCACATAATACCTCATATTTGAAAGGCTTGATGTCATAGGGAAGACAACACTATTGGATGACAAAAGGATCTCTTGCTTGGTGAAGCCAGCCGATGGTGTAGGGATGCAGGTGTGTTTTCATCGGCAGTTCCAGCTGATTGATGACCTCTACTGAGATTAGGTTCTTCTGACTGCCTCTATCGACAATGAAAATAAGCAGAGCCCCCTTTACCCACATATGTGAGTGAAAGAGGCATTCCCCTTCCTCTAGTTCTTTTGGTTCGCTTGGCTGGATTTTGGTGGTAGCGACAGTGGAACTGGGTAGAACATCGATAATTTACTTCCCTTCTTCTATATTTTATTTGAAGTCAGATTCAGTCTCTTACTTGGAAGCCTTCAACTCAGCCATGAGTGACCTCTTGGAGCAACATTCTTCAGTATTGTGCCAAGGGATTTTATGGTATTCACACAATTTTATCGTGTCCTTCTTTGAATTCTCATTTCCCTTCTTGTGTTGTGGCTTGGACTGGTTGTCCTGAGAGTGGCCATATTTTCTCTATCTCTTGTTGTCTGGGTTCGTGACGCCTTTTCCTTGCTTCGGATGTGAGGAGTTTGCATATCCAAACTTTCGCCACTTCTACTTAAATTTATGTTCGATCTTGACAGCATATCTATAAGTTGTACCCATTGAGGCGATGTCAAGAAACTCCGTTTCTGTTTGAATGTATCTATGCAAAAAACCACTATATTTGAGCACCAGATGTCGCTCAGAGTATTTGATACCAAATTTGGTGAGTAGGGTATGGGAGATATTGGTGAAATCTGATACTGTCTGGTCCCTTTCCTGATGCAGGGTGGTCCATCTAGTGTACTAGTCCTCATAGCTTCCAACAGGGTAGTACTATTCTTTAATGGCATACCGGAAGGAATCCCATGTAGGGGAAAGCACAAATATTGAATATTCCTCTATGTCCCTTTGCTCAAAGTAAGTATCCCACCGGTCCTTAACATGGGGGACGGCCTTGAGGAGTGCAAAAGTAATATTTTCCCTATCGAAAAAATTGTGGACCGAAACATACCCTTCGATCAGATTCAACCATTTATCTACATCATCTGCATCTATCAGTCCTTAAAATAATGGAATATCAAAATTTACCTATACCTTGAATGGGCTTGCATGGCCTCTTGATGAAGATGCTTCTCCTGTGGGCAGCCACAGAAGGATCTGCACAAAGTTTTCCATCATTTCATTCCTTTTTCATGGAAGGGATTCCTCAAGAAACATTTTAAAAGGATATAATGCTCCATCATCTTTATTTTCATCCCCCATGGGTTTCTTTTTATCTCGGCATGATCGATCTTACAACGAATCGATTGGTTCGAGTCCCAACTTCTTGTACCCAGATCTTGTTGGGGACATGCACAAAGAAAAATAAATGAAGAGAAGACTGCTCTAATACCACTGATCCGGATTAAGGAGCGTAACGAACTGATTAATAGACTGAATACAATAAACAAAGAGACATGAAGAACAACATAGATATCCAGTGAACAATATATTCTATTGAATAAATGAAATAAGAAGAAACTATAAAACTATAGAACTAAAACACTTGCTCGAATGGTTGTAGCTATCTCCGAGAAGAGATGTGGCTGCTACTCGCATTCGTCTGAGTATAATGATTACAATGAGGATCCAAAGGAATTTTTAACATTACTCATGAATGTCAAAACCCTAGACATCAAAAAACCTAACCCTAGGAGATGAAACACCAAATGTTATGTGGGCCCCTCTGGGTAAGTTGGTACTTCAACTTCCCGTGGTCATAACTTTTGCATATGACCTCCGTTTTAGGTGCATGATACCCCGTTGGAAAGGTATTTTTGAGAAATATGCATTATGTTTTCAAACTCTAAATCTGTTTACAGTTTGACTGTGGCGATCCAAAAAAAATTGTTTAGGGCCCCAAAACAACCCTGAAAGTATAGAAAGATGTGTTGACATGAAAACATACAAAATAATCCTATTGGATTAGGTGGGAGGCCACCAATATCCACCTGGAAGATGTGTAGGGCTTCAAATAGCCCTGGAAGTGTAGAACCCACAATTACAAAGAAGTACAAAAGAACATGCTAAACTAAAAAATATCAAGAGGAGCCAGTTGGAATAGGTTTGTGGCCACCAATATCTACCTACATCTTCTAATAACTACTCCAAAAAGGGAACATTTTACAAATATCCTCACCTCTCAGTATCCCAATTGTGCTAGTACAGAATAAATATGGGACCTGGTGACTTTGTATTGATTACAAATCTCTAAACGAAATCACAATTAGGAATCGATACCTAAATTCATGAATTGATGACCTTCTTGAACAACTCAAGGGACCCAAGTATTTTAGTAATATTGATCTGATGTTCAACTACAACTAGGGCCTCATAGAACAAACCAATGTATGGAAGACCACTTTCAAGTCTAAAGTAGGTCTTTTCGACTGGTTGGTCATGCCCTTTGGTTTGATGAATGCCCTGACCACCTTCATGAGGTTGTTGGATGACATTTTTCATCCCTTCACCAATTCCTTTGTGTTTATATATACGGATGACATCCTTGTCTCTAGAAAGAGTTGGGAATAACACTTGCAACATATTCAATAGGTCCTCCACACTCTGTGACAACACAAGTTATACACTAACTTAGAGAAATGCTCCTTCGGTACGAACAAGGTCTAATAACTCAAAAAAATTGTATATGAGCATGGCGTGCATGTCAATGCAACCAAGATCTAATTCATTCATGACTGGCCAACTCCAACAACACTCACTGAGCTTTGGAAATTCTTAGGCCTCACCAACTTCTATCACATATTTTTATTTGGGTTCTCCCATATCGCATGGAATCTCACCTAAGTTACCAAGGGTGGTTGCAAAGCCAAATTTGTGGAGGGGAGATAAAATAATAAATATTTTGATGATATGAAACATTACTTATGCTCGGTCTGAGTTCTCTCCTTACCTGATCTGCAACAACCATTTGAGAGTGAGACCGATGCTTTTGATTATCATGTTGTTGGTGTCATTCTCACCCAACACAATAATCCAATTGCCTATTATAATGAGATACTCTCAGATGTCATCCATAAGTACCCTACCTATGATAAAGAAATCTATTCCATAGTACAATCATGGATCCAATGGAAGCATTATCATTCTAAAATCATCCATCTAGATCATAGGCCTTTGTAGTTTATGTAGACACAAGGAAAATTCCAGGATGACCGCCATCAAAAGTGGTCCACATAGTTGCAGTAGTTTCACCTTAGCATCAATTACAAGAAAGGGAGAATCAATCACATCATATACTGCCTCAGTTGACTTCTAGTTGCAACACTAACCACAATGCTCAACTCTTGCAGAAATGAGACCACTGAGTGGTCCCAAGTCTATGACAATGATCTTGACTTTACTACAACCTACCAGATGTTGGAAACAAGCACATCCATTTCTGACTCCCATATTCAGAATGGACTTCTATTCCATCTGGGTCAAATTTATGTTCCTTCAAGTGAGCGTACGAAGATGATTTCGGAAGCCCACCATAGTTGGGTGGAAAGACACTTTGGCATGGAGAAAATAGTGGAAATAGTACAAAATTATTTCTATTGGATGAAGCTTTGATAGGATGTTAGTAAGTATATAAAATATTGCACAACATGTTCTATTTCCAACCATCCATTACAAAACAAGGACTGTACACCCATTTACCTACTCTCTATGGGCCCTAAGAATCCATATCGATGGACTACATGTCAGGTATTCCCTCCACTAAACATGGAAATGACTGTTTATTCATGGTTGTTGATCGATTCTCTAATATGGCCAGTCTGACTACCTACAAGAAGAGTATCATAGTCAAGGCCACCTCCAATCTCTTCTTCGAGTGCGTATGGGTACATTTCATACTACCATAGACCATCATATTATATTGGGGAAACATATTCTTGAGCACATTCTGGTCGAGACTTTGGTCACTGTTAGACACCAAGATCACCAAATCGACTGCCTTCAACCCTCAGACTGATGGAAAGATAGAGGTTGTCAATAGGATGACCATGCATCTCTTGTGCATGTAAGACTCCAAGAATCCATGCACATGGGATGAGAGCCTTCCTTATGTCTAACATATCTACAACAGAGCACTCCATAGCTCGACCAACCACAACCATTTTAAGGTAGGCTTGGTTTTTCAACCATTCGACCCCATTGATGTAGCACTGCCCCTTCCATCCACAAAGGAAGAATCTTCCCATGTTCAATCTGATGTCGAAAAGGCCACCAAATTGATTGAACATATTTAGCACATCTTCCAACACGTCCATGATATTTTGCAAAATTACAATGGAAAATGCAAGTAGTTCCATGGTCAACACTGGGTTTCCCACAAGTTTCAATTATGTGACAATGTTTGGTGGAATTTGCAGAAAGAGTGCCTTATAGGACCCCACCGAAAGTTGTGGATACTTCGCTATGGACCTTACACAATCACCAAGGTTTTGGGTGACAATGGTTTTCAGTTAATTATTCCCCCTTTCCTTGGATTACGCCCAATATTCAATGTGGACCTTATTTGACCATATTTTTCACCACTACTAGACACATCAGAGTTGGCAGAGTAGTTGAAAGATACAAATATCAACCCTGACTACATGGAACATGAAAAATCGGATCATGAACACATTGGTTAAGGGAATCCACTAACAAAATAACCAACTCTATTGGGTTGTCAAAGTAGGGAAGCTACTACACCAAGGAAAGTGGCTCACCAAGTGTCAATTTCAACAAACATTTCCCTATTTGATGGGGGAACTCAATGCAATGGAGACAATTTATTCCTAAGGGGGGAGGAAGAATCTAGGTGGAAATATTTGGACACCCACCCATTCCACTAATTCAACACACAATTTCCATTTTCATAGTTTTTCTATAGGTTTTTGGGTCCCAAACTTCTAGGATCATTTTGAGGTCCTAAACGATGTTTTTTTATGTGGAAGTGTCCAAGAGATGATTTCTAGAATGTATTGGGACATTTACAATTTGTAAACCTCAACTATACCTTTTTGATGAGGTGTCAAGAACCTCAAACATAGATCTTATGAAAAAGTTATGCGATAGGGAAGTTGAAGTATCAACTAACCCATTGGGGCCCACAAACCTTTTGGAGTTTCATCTTCTTGGGTTAGGGTTTTGGATGTTTAGTGTTTTATCATTTATTATTTTTGTTAAAAATGCCTTGGGAGTCTCATTGTAATCATCTTCTTGCGAATTCGCATAGACATTACATATCTTCTCAAAGATAAGATACCATCATTCTGGCGAGTTCATTTCACTCTGTATTTTATTTTACAATTTCTCCATATTTCAATATTTAATAGAAATTGAGTATTATTGTATCTCTTTGTATCTATGTTATTTATATGTTTCATTTCATTCCCTCATAAATATGGATCAATATTGATTGGCCAATTCGAATTCAGAGATGGGTTGGAATTTGACCTTTATTAACTCATCCACCTGCGCCCAGTCCTATATGTTCATGTGATGTGTCACCCACAATGACACATGTGTTCTTCATACTATGAAATCCATGGCATGGAACCTTCTATATTCTGGATTGGTTTTATCCATCTCTACTAAGAATTGTTTGATTGACCCCACCCCATCAAACCGGGGGCCATCACATTGCTCGGAGTCTACCCAACGCAGTGCTTTAGTTATCCTTTCACATATTCATCTAGAGACCTCATACATATTATGTTTCCACATCTCCATGGAGTCCTCTTAATCAATATCATATGAATTCATTCTACTCCAACCCAGTTCCTCATCGGATGTGGGATTGATGTAATGTTCTTTGCGCCCTATGATCTTGTATATATTTTCAATAAAAGAGCTCCATCCATCCTCATATACTGTTTCATTGTATATATCCCTTTCATTGGGATATAATGGGTTGATCACGCACATAATGTATGTATCAAACAACATCTGTCACCTTTTTAGATTCAATTTCGATTTTTTTTTTAAGGCCAAATC
Organism: Picea glauca; assembly: GCA_000966675.3. Taxonomy (NCBI): domain Eukaryota; kingdom Viridiplantae; phylum Streptophyta; class Pinopsida; order Pinales; family Pinaceae; genus Picea; species Picea glauca. The sequence goes on from JZKD02S1616747.1 coordinate 65,499, forward strand.
AATTCCAAGTATGACAGGGTATGGATCTGAGTCATCCATGATATCTATCACTTCAAAAATAGCCTTCGTCTTCACCCGCTATATGTTCACTTCGACTTGCTCCAATCGGCCTAAAGGGTAGATTATATACTAATTTTCCAACCAAAGTTGAATGGGAGAACAAAACAAACTCATTTTACCCATCAATTCCCATGACTACTTTGGTAGGATGCTCACGTCAAAACCTAGATCCAACATAGCCCCATCCATATCATAACTTATGACTTCATATGCCATCTTGAACTCTCTTCATGTGTTCTTATGCTTTCTGACCTAACACTCATCCCTTTATTGTAGGGGGGATGATATAGCTTTATCTGTTCCTTCTTCCCCCATGCAAGTTTCTAACATATGTATCAATTTCTATGAAACATCATGATCACTTAACAATATTAAACATCATTGGAAGAGGTTACTTACTTGATCCTCAATTCTTCTTCACGAATTAGATCTCACAATGCTTCTTCTCGTGCTATATGCTTCAACTCTTCATGTACATTTTCCTCTATTTCCCTTTGTTCCCCACATAAAAAATCCTCTTGTTTGCGAGCTTCCTCCAAATACCTCTCTGTGGTGTGCTAGAATTCTTCATGGTCTCGAGCCTCTTCCAGTGACCTCTATGTTGCTCATTGTACTTCCTCATGGATCCAAGCCTCTTTAAGTGACCTTTGCATCACACACTACTTCTCTTCTCGTGCTCTTTCTTTCTCTATGGCCCTTTTCACATTGTGAAGAAACTGATTCTACTAGACGATATCAAACTTAGGAGGGGGATGCATTTCTTTCCCTATCACCCCTCAGACCTTTGACCTAAGATTTCACCATGCTCAAATTCCATTCCGATATTTTATCAAATTCAGGTTATCACCTATAAATCAACTTCATCATCATTTTTTTGATTCTCGTACGACTTTATAGTCTCCATGTTGCAATCTTTTCTCTTCTCTTCACACTTATTTAGTAAGTAAGGAAAATCCTCTGTGACGTGCTTGATGTTATAGAAATACCCATAGAGATCACACGGTTTGGTACAAAATATCAACACATGGCCTATCTCCATACAATTAACAAAAGTGGGGAGTCTTTCACCACCTCCTTTGTATACTCATCCTGAACCTCATTCATATCCTCCTATGGGACCTCCATGGTATCGACCTCTCTCAACACCGCCACACTCACCATGATTTTGTTCCTCCTGAACCCATAATACATCATGGGTATGGTCTTTCATTGAGTGGAGTGATCTATAATTATTCACACCATTCCCCACATATTTGTAGAATTCACAGAATGAAGTATGGGGTGTCTTCTAATATTTATTCAGTGTTTGGAAGCGAGGTGGTATATGTCCCCATTGTCTACAAATATTGCACCATTATTTCTTGGGTCCAGTTGGAAATGGATTTGGCGCACCCATTTCCATATATCTTCCTAGTGTAGTACATCCATCTCTACAGTTCTCCTATGATCGACATTTTGTACACCATATGTGCTCGTGGACCACTTTTTCCTTTTTCATATCCTGTAATTGCACCATCAAGTTTTCAATATGAGAATGTACCTATGCCAACCCTACTGATGTCTCTCCTCATCGTAGCGTCACCTCAAGACGCATCACAATATCCATTGCCGATGCCTGAGATATCACCTTCTGCTGGTAAGTGAGACTTAGATATGGGGGATCAATCCTGCAATCAACCATTCTCTATGTTTCACATCTTGGATCTAGAATTTCATCCTATACAATAATATTTTGGACTATTGTTCATAATCCCACATGGTTTCTGTAAGTTTTTGCTTAATCTCCTTGATATCTATAATGCATTGAGATTGTGACTTAGGTTTCTTGAATTCATTAAGCATATCTCTCTTGGTTTCTGTCAGTAACCTCATCTATCCTTCTGGAACAGTGGCCTTGTACTTCATGTACCACGTTAAGGCTTTGTCGTTGAAAGTGGTCTCAAGTTGCACAATCTTTAATGCTTCGTATGTGATCCTCTTCATAGAAAATATTGCGTCACATGTGAACCGATGATATTCTACATCATTCTTACCCATCCCATGGAACATAGGTAATATCAAGGTACTATCTTGATTTTCGATCCTTAATCTTGAGTTGTGTCTTCTTAATTAACTACTAGGTGTTAAGGATCTTCGTACTGATACTCTTCTTGATGAAGTAGCACTAACTTTATCTTCTTCTTCACTCATTGCTTATCTTCTTTCTTCTCCTACTCATGCTTCTACTCCAATCATTTCATTATATGTTGTTCTTTATTCTTGGCTACAAATGCGCAAGGGGGGATGGTTAAAAGGGCAGGGGGGGTAACTCCATCTTCTTCTAACATTTCTTGTGAGGGGACCCGAAGAGTTTCCTACTTGGAACCACTCAAGACCATCTACTATCACTAACTGTTACCCCCCTCCTCTCAGGGGTCCTTCATCTTCCTCTCCTACATTTGTGCATCATATTCCTCTCAAGTTATAAAACTATACAATAACCAAGGGGTTCATACTTTGTCTTCTTGGACCCTAGTACCACTACTACTGGTATATCCACTAGATACACTAATCTCAATACCATGCCTCTTTGTTGGCCTATCCTCATTTGTTCTCCTCTCTAGCACAACACACTCTCCCACACTTCTTCCTAGTATGGTCTCCTTCCTATTCATTATGGGCTTGAACCCTCGTCACACACCCATTGCTATCTTCCTTCCACTTATTTGTTCTTCTCTCCTCCTTGACTCAACTATTCTTGTGTACCCTCTCTCTCTCTCTCTCTCTCTCTCTCTCTCTCTCGACCAATCCTATACCTCACCTCATTCCAACAACTTTTGGATCCTCTTCAGTGGATCCATATCCTCTCTCACTTTTCCCTCATCTATTCATTCCCCTCATTGAGCGTTGGGGGATTCTACTCAACCATCATGTCAGACTCCATGTGCATTATCCATTTATCCATAAAAAACATCTTTATCCATAGTGAGATATATTCTAGTATCCTTTTCTGAGGATATTCAACAAACTTCCTTTCATCCTCGCTGAAAGAATCAGTGTATTTGATAGCAAATGCAATTATATACCCTTCCTTCATCCGAGCCAACTAGAAATAAATGTCTCAAGTCAACTTGTTATTTGATGTCTTCAGACTATCAATATTGATATGATCCCATACCAATATCTCTTGAGGCCTAAAAGTAGTATTAGTAGTAGCCTACCTCTTCAACCATTCATACAATAGACAAGGAAATTCAAAAAAGAAAATTTCTTGCATGTTAGTGTATATATATCTGTCCTTACATTGCTTCACATTGGCATTCAGACCTTGATTTTCCCATCGATAAAAATCATCTTCCATCACATCCAACCAATATTCAATTTCCTCCCTAGATGGATACCACCTCATCACTTCCTTCATCATTTAGTACAAAATCTCCATGTCCCCACAATAGAACCATTTGTTGGATTTTTCCACACTTTCATGCATCCTTATTAACGTTGGGGGGTTTAATACTGAGGGTTCATCCAGAGTTGACCAACAAAAACTCCAATTTTTTGGGATATAAATACTTATCCAAATACTAAATAAGGTCTCACCTGAGATGCCATGAGAACCACATAGACCATATGGTCTTGTGTCGGTGATGAAGGATTAAGTACACATGAATCAATTCGAGCTGGAATTCATACATTCCATTGCATTATGATTAAAAAATAACAACATGTAACATAAACACATACATTCATTTGACACATGAACAACACATCATAAACCATGAATAATTGTCTCTTTTATTATAGTCATACAACCAGTCACATGCATACATTAAGAAACTCATCCATTGACAACAAGAACAACCCACTCTCTTATCCATTCTCCAAACATTACATTACATAGGGCCATGTTCTTTCTCCCATAATCTGTAGGTATTATAGATCCATACTCACAACTAGATACTTTACAAAACATTGTGAGACTCTTCTCAACACATGGGAAACCAACTAGCTGACTGACTAGTTAACTAAGTAACTCTTTTTATTTTATCGTTTCTCCCTTTTATCTTCTTCTTTTCTTTGGCACTCTATCACTTTCAGTTTTTCCCCACTCACCTTTCTACAATTCCCATATGATTTTGTCACCCACATGTAGTCCATGTAGCCTCTTTGGATTTGTGGAAATCTTAACTACCTTTCCAACTCATCTCCTTACCGCTCCATGATTTCTTGTTCTTCCTGAAGTAATGATTCAAGAATATTTCCCAAAGATTATCTTCTTGATTCCAACCTGCATGTAGTGTCCTCTTAATTTTTGGCATGCATAAAAAAAACTCGGACTAACGCGCAATAGAAAAAATTGAACTAGTCCTCATTAGAAAAACTCGAACTCGCTCGTGCACCTCATGTCACCTACTACGTAGGTATTGGAGTGCGTGTAAAAACTAAATAGGAACACACAACTTCGTTTATGTTCATGAGGTATTTACCCAAAATTTTGGGTGACAAAACCTCACCATTCCATAAAGGGACGTGGATGAATATATTTCCATGGAGATTATCTTGGGGTTCCCTGAAACCTAAAGAGGAACATTTTCAGAAAACATTTTAATCAATCTAGAGCACAAATATCATGGAACTAGAGCACAAATATCATGGAACTAGAATAAAGGATTCATAACTATGTTGCATGCCTTGTTTCTTCCTCAGTAATTTTAGTTTTCCTTATGTACATCACTTGCTTTCAACTTCATATGAAAAGTGTTGTCTACCATTATTTATTACAATTCCAAAGATATGAGTTGTAATAGATTGTGGTTGTGCCTCTTGGAATAACATCAGGATGTACCATTACTATATTCGACTTATTGATAACTCTTTGTAGTCAAAATTTTGTCCTTCTCTTCTCTAATGTAGTAAAGTTATAGAGCTATTCATTTTCTATTTTTTGTATGAGTGATGGTTAATTTCCCTTTATTGTATGCATTTTAGCTATTGGATTCTTTTTAAAATGTCAAGTAAACTTTATATTTCATATTTGTGAATGAATGAGAATTAGAGCTTACCACTCTCTCTGAAGTAAGTAGATACACAATATTTACCTTTATTCCTCTACATCCTGAAATTCAAAATATTATTTCATGAAACATGGGATAAAGGCGATACACAATATTTTCCTTTATTCCTCTACATCCTGAAATTCAAAATATTATTTCATGAAACATGGGATAAAGGTGATCGATAGAAACACATTCCCTATGAGGTGTGCTAAAAAAACTAGACTTGTTTTTATTATCAGCTCCTAAAAAAATATTGTAATAAAACTACATTGACATATAGCTTAAAGAATATATCAAGAAATCAAGGGATGAACCCCTTTGAACTGAGATGCTTCTCAATGTCTAGAGTGCAAAGGTTTGATCTCTAGTGGGTGCCCTAAAACCCTATTTTTAGAAATAGGAACATTTTAGGGGAGAAGAAGATCTATATGTGAATCGGTTAGAAGCCATAAAATATTGCATGGTTACTCTTTCCTAAGGGACACATTTTCTGAAGGTAATGGGAGTTATTTTCAAGGTAGATTGATCAAGCTAAAAGTGATGCCTAGTTGTTCCATCAACAATTCCATCAAACCTTATACCTCCATGTCCCTAACCCAACCTCTTCTCCTTGGCATTAGTTACAAGCTTGTTAATATCCCACTATATCCATTAAAGTGATCAAATCCTCTAACCCATCACAACCATACAACAACTCGTATCACCACAAGAAATAATATTGATTTCTCCTAGTATAGAAAAACATGCATATAGACATATACAGATGTATGTATCCATCTTTAAATAGTAATAATGTGTTTAAGAATTCATATTAATATTTGGTTTCTTCTTATGTGCTTGTTATAACCACATGCATTATTTTAATTCTCGTACTTTCAAATGAGGCAGTAATATTATACAGCCTGAGTGGGCCTAATGGTTAAGAACATGTGTTTCCTCTTAAGAGGTCACAAGTTCAAATCTAGAGGGGGGTAGGGTGTGTATACCTATATAGACTTTACCAGTCAAATCGTTGGGTGGAGGGGGGTCCCTTGTCTCACAAACAAGGGCGTCTCATACACCAATTTGGTCTGTCTTGGCCGTGACCTTAAAAATAAATTATTATTATTATTATTATTATTGTTGTTGTTGTAATTTTATATTTTGTTTTCATTATTTTCAAAAGAAGCGGTAATATATGGTAATTTTATGATATTCTATAATTTTTTTATATTGACCACCATGTTACTAGTAGTACACTTATATACAACGAATATTATTTTCACTCGGTATTGGTTTTGTATATATATATATGCTTTTATATTTTTATTTCATAATGAGATAGAATTGTGCTAAAATAAGAAGAACAAACTAAAGCATGAATTGTTCACAACATACAATTCAACACTTATGTGATAGTGAACTGTATTGAGACTAATTTGGGATTTTTAGTTTGATAAAGGTTTTTTTTTTTAATTATTTTAAAAATGAATCAATATTTTTCTCATAAGTCATAGGCTATGATTATCTAGTGTTTTTCCATTTGATTGAGACATATAATATTTCCAATATAAATAATTTGTTATGACCCTTTTACACGAACGTAATCCTTCAAAACTAGTATACCTAGGCATAACATTTGACTTTTTTTAAGGGGGTTTTGGCCTAGTGGATGTCTTTTCAATTCATAATTTTGCAGTGAGTGTATTTATTTAGGCATGTCTCCTCTTTGTGACCCATTTTCCTAAAATTCCCTTCGTTATTTCTAGAATTTTTCCTTTTGCAGGAATTCGCTTTCAATTTTCTCTATAGTGTGATTTTAATCTGTAGTACATACAAATTATGCCTGATTGTGTGGTACACATGGAATCTTGATTGTTACTTACAATGGTAATGTGATGGAAAAATTTAAGATCCATTTAGACTCCTATCCATAATTGATCCATGAATGGGGAAAGATGGAACCATGGATGGGCCATTCATGGTTTTCGGCAGCAGTAACTGATATTCAATGTAGGTCATTCATGGTTTTTGGAAAGGGTCTACATGGTTCCAACTTTCCTATTCATGGTTCTGGGAAAAAGTCTACATTGTGTATAATGTACTACTAAATTATAAGAAAAAAGGGAAGGAAAAGAATTTTTGTGTGGTGGTAACATGAAATTTCCATAATTTGTGATTGATTCAATGCCTATAGTAAGGTTTTCCAATTATATGAGTGAGGTGTCACTTCACATATTATCCATGTGGTACTCAAACATATATATGTGAACTCCTCACATGTTCATATCTAAAAATTTGATAAATATTTAAAAATATCATTGGGAAATGTTACAAAACTACGACAGGGTTAGCCCTATGCCAATTAACCTAAACAAATCTAAACATAAAACTATAGAATCATATTCCTTCGAGATTTTATTCAAACTAGGGCAATCTATCCTAAATTGGAGATAAAAATGGCATAATATCTTTAATAATTGTACTTCTTTTGGACTATGAGATTCCCTTGTTTGTCTTCAAAGTCATGCTCAACTAAAAAAAATGACATGCTTTTTTCATGGAAATTTAGTAATCAATATTTTGAATATCCTATACACTCATTCACTTGCTACAAACTTGCTTATTCTTACTTACAAGAATTTTATAAAATAGAAATGGTATTTTTTTCTTTGTTGTACCAAATACCAACTATTTAAATCAACAACAACTCCATCACAATAATACAATTAGAAATACAAGATGATGTTGGTTTCAAAGGTCATTCTCAGTTAGTTAATTGTTGTCATTATACATCCTAAGCAATTTCTCCATCACGTACTTCCAAAACAAAACTCTAGGAGGTATTTGAACCCACTTCTCCTCTATAACATTACCAAAAATTAAGTTCACAGAGAAGAATTTAACACCGTTGGTTGTTAGGCAATCCACATGCAGACCAAGTTCTAATAGTGGTAAAATAGATTGTTTGGTGTGATTCCTATAGAAATCACGTGCGTAAGTAAATATTGAATAGTAGGTCGGTCTCCTATTTACATGCACAACAAAACTGAATTGGGAATTTGGTTTCACTTGTAAGTACATATTTTTAACGTGATCTCCAAAATCTTCCGGCAAAAATCTTGCCTCTATATGTGTGAAATCTCACCCCTGTGACATATGAGACTTCAATATTTGGTGCTTAAATCACAATGCCTTAATCAAAAAACTTATCTCCAATATTTCTTAGTCAATGAGGACAAGAATATTTCCACCGGGCATTTATTGACAACTCGATCTCAAACTTTGAATTGTATTCTACTTATGACATATATAGTATTATAAATGTAAACTAACACTACATAGTTTGAATCTTATCCATTTTCATGGAGGGATTTAGTGAAAGTAATATGATTCCGAGGAGAGACTCGATTACACTCAAATACTAGATACCCTTTGAGTTTTTTTATTAGCTTAGATGTAAATTTCAAAGTACACAAAAATAACCAAAGAATTTAATTTTGAAACATTAGATGGAGATGTGCAACATCCAATTTTTCAACCTGAAGGTGATATCATATCTAGGTTTAGATGGATATGTGTTAAATCTTGCAAGCATAGTATTTAACAAACGCTCTAACATTTCACCATATTATGAACATAACCTAAAACTATTCCCGTGGGTAAAGACATTTAGTGGTATTGGCATAATAACATTCTATTCAATCATATAAGTAAATTACAACCCAATACCATCATATAAGTAAATTACAACCCAACACCTATAATAAAACTCTTTGAGGAAAGGAGATATGGAAATTGAATTTCAAATGCCTTTCCAATCTATAATATGATTGTTCTTGTTTGAAGGATATATTTTCACTTGAAAACACTATACCAATTTTAGATTACCTTCTTTCTAGACACCATACACACCCTAACTCTATCTTTACAAAGCTCATTTCATATCGAACTTCTAGATGTATATACAAATGTTTCAATCACACAATAGATCTCTCCTCTTATTGAATTCCCTCTTTTACATCTATATACAATAGGTCTCTCCTCTTATTGAATTTCCTCTTTTACATCTATATACCAAGATTTATCTTATAAAATATATATTTTCATATTAAGAGGTGTGGATTCACATCTTTGTGACTACAATGCCCCTTTATCAATTAGTAAATATTCATTTAACCATATACATGTCAAGACAAATGATATAATGAAAAATAATATAATGAAGAGAAACATTCTACTAAAACACTTTTGGAAATACAAACAATCCAAAATATAAGAAATGGAAAATGAATCCCCTAAAAAATTCACCATACATAAAGTATGAACCATATGTTTGGTATAAAAATGCCACATCTATTTTAGCATTAATGAATATAGAGCTAATGTTTTTAGTAGTCCTACATTTGTTAAACATAAGAGAGGCATTGCCATTTATTATAATTCATTCTAGATTTTCAATACTAGATATTCATCAAAAACAAGTTTAGATGAAATGAAGATATGAGTGTAGTTGATATTATCTTCTAGTAATAAAATGAATAAGAGATATTACATTAATATTAATATTGTTAAAATTTTTCATTTTTCAAATTTAATAAATTGTTTTTTTTTTTAAATATATTGTGAGTTTTTAAATTTGAATAAATACTTTTAAATTAAAACAATTTTAGTTAAAAATTTATAAATATATTCACAATATTTAAATCAATAATTACATAGAAACTAAACTTATATTTATTAGCTCAACTCTTAGATGAAATGAAGATATGATTTAATTATATGAAGATATTTAAATCAACCATTTTATTAGCTCAACTCTCAGATGAAATGAAGATATGATTGATTGTAGTTGATATTACCTTCTAATAATAAAATGAATAAGAGATATTACATACTATTACATTAATATTGTTAGAATTTCTCATTTTTCAAATTTGACAAATTGGAATTTTTTTTTCAAATATATTGTGAGTTCTCAAATTTGAATAAATACTTTTAAATAAAATGATTTTGGTTAAAAATTTATAAATATACTCATAATATTTAAATCAATAATTATATAGAAACTAAATTTATATTTATCAATCATTTTATTAGCTTAACGCTTAGATCATTGTTCCAATATGAAAACATTGTGGTCATTTTATGTGGTCATTTTATTAGCTTAACGCTTAGATCATTGTTCCAATATGAAAACATTGTGGTATGTTTTTTCTCTGCACATCTAGGGTTTTGAGATATCAATGGTGTTCAATAGGGTTTTTAATAAATAGAAGTTGGATGTTTTTGTTTGGCAGGGTAAACATATTGTGTATCGCAAGTTTTCCATATTGGTAATCAAGTTCTCCATCTATATAAAGAAAAGTCCATAATCTTTCAACTAAAAGAGAGAAAATAAAAATGAGGTACTGCCCACGTAGAATCTGTGAATTGAGTTACAACCACATGCTCTTTAAAAGACTTTGGGAAATTTAACAAAAGAATTATCAAATAGTGCCTTGGCATAAACAGTTGCCAACGTACAGTAGAATGTCGCCGCTAAATTTACCCACTCACACAATTAATAGGGAGACCAATCAAATCCCTTTAATTAACAATTAAAAAAATTGAAATCGCTAAATTTACCCACTACACAATTAATAGGGAGAACAATCAAATCCCTTTAATTTTCCAATTAACAATTAAAAAAATTGAAATAGTGGAAAGAAAGATCTCATAGTATTTCTTGTTAGTGTTAGATCATCATGCTAACTAAACAAATTCTCCTTCAGTGAGTTCTTGCATTATTCAGTGCAATCAACTCCATATAAATCAAGGATGACTGTGAGTTACCATAATGTTATCCTCCACACACAGTCTGACCTCCCTTTAACTCTTTCAGTTTTATTCCATTTTGATAGACAGTTGAGTCTCTGTTAACCAATGTCACCCAATTTAATGCTCCATACTAAATAATTTAACTCTTTCAATTTTATTCAATTTTGATACGCAGTTAGTCTCTGTTGACAAATGTCATCCAATTTAATGCTCCATACTAAATAATTTAGATGTTATATTCTTCATTATTAATTAAGCAAGTCATATATTAAATTATGGTTTCATTTACCGTGAAGAACATAAATGATATGGATAATCGATTAAGAGGTGAATAAAAATTATAACTGAGTTATAATACAATACAAAGTTGATTATAATAATAAGCATTGTTATATTGCAAAGTTATTTGAATAGATGGTTAATGAGAAATATTGATATATGGAGCTTGATTTCAATAATAGGTATGGTTATAAATGAATTAATGTGCAAAGTTATTGTGAATAAATGATTAATGAAAAATATAAATATATGGAGCTCATTCACTTATAGTAATATAATCATAACACATATCATTAAATAATACAAGTTTGAATTTATTATGAGACATTTAAATCATTAAACATTATTTTTAATTTTAGTGTGTGACATTTTAAATCATTAAACATTATACAATTTTTAATAATGGTTATTAGGGTTAGGGTTAAAATCTTTAATTTTGTTTTTACTAGTTTGTGTGTGACCTTTTAAATCATTAAACATTATACAATTCTTAATAATGGTTATTAGGATTAGGGTTAAAATAAAATTAGAATTAGGGTTATTTTTTATTAATGAAAACTGAAAAATATTTTAAAATGTTAATGAAAACTAAAAAAATATTTAATAATATTTTGTATTAAAGATATATTGTATTGTTATTTATCGAGGAATAGTTGCAAGACGGATGTGAGAGTGGTAGTTATTTTAAAATTAAAGAATATTATAATCTACTCTTACTCTTGATGCCTGGAATTGGCCCATAAGAAAAGTGGAGGAATCCAAATGCTCATACATTGACTGGCCAAAGGTCTTGAAATGCCAATAAGATTGGAATTGAGATTCTCCTCAGTTGATATTAGTTGACTTCAGAATGAATAAAGAACACTGATATTAGTTTGGTGTTAATTGAGTATTTTAGGGTTCCATGATATGCAAATCTATGCTTAAAATCTTAATAAAAAATATTTAATAATGTTTTGTATTATTGATATATTGTATTTTTACTTATTCAATTATAAGAGTGATGTTGAAGTGATAGTTATTTTAAAATTAATAGGTTATTTATTTTCTTTGAAATTAAATTAATAATAATAATAAATTTAATAAAAGATTTATTTATAAATAAAATTATTTAGTTATTTATATGTACTCTTAAAAACATTCAAGCATAAACATAAAATGAAAACAAATATTATACCAACATGTCTATATGAAACACTAAAACCATCTTATTATAGATATTTTTAGATATATTATTGGTTTTTTTTACCATTAATCTATCATAATTAGTAACATACCCTTCCTAAGCATAGTTTAAATAAGCCTCAATAATTATCTATCTATCTATCTATATAAAAGTTGATAAAGTCTAATTTAACAATTATTAAGGGTTTTTAAAGTCCTAAATTTATTTATAAAGAGTTTTAGAAATAACATTTAATATTGTAGGTTTATAGTTCTTAAAAAATATTGTGTTCTTCAATGTTTTCTATCTTTAAAAATGTTAAGAGGGAAGTATAATAATATTAGGATTTAGACCATTTTTTTATGTTTATAAATTCATTTTTGGAAACTAATTATCATGATAATAATTATAATTATAATTATTTAACTTTTATTTTGACACATTTTATAAATGATTATTTCGTTGATTAACTTAAATTGTTTAAAATAATAATAAAAATACTAACTTACAAAATACAAGTATGATTGTAAGTTTCCTTCTATGTAATATATCGCATGAGTTCAAAGTTATATTTTTCACAAATGAAACACTTAGTTAGATATTTTTTTTAAAACTATGCCAAAAATTCATTTTTCATTATGCGCCAAACAAAAACAAACCTTTTCATGCGATGAAGATGCCCCAAAATTGTAATCTGACGAAAAAACTGGGTGCTACACCTTGACAAACATAATAATGTTGTAATGTGTTGAACATAGTAACGTCACACTCTGTCGAACATAGTAACGTTACAATTTGTCAAACATAGTAACGTAACAATGTCAAAAACATAAACTGACGTCACAATTTGATGAACATAGACATTTCATCATAATGTGGATAGTAACATTACAATGTGACGAACATTAATAAACGTCGCAATGTATCACAAATCACCCTTCCATCATAATGTGATGAACATTTCCTCATATTGCAATGGGACCAAGATTTCCAAATGTTGCAATGTGTCAAACATAGTAAAGTTGCAAGCTACCAAATGTAGTAACATTGCAATGTGACAAACATAGCCCTAGTGTCACAATGTGACGAACATAAACAAATTTTGCAATGTGACGAACATATCCCTTTTTTCGCAATGTGACGAACATAGCCTTGTCGTCGCAATGTGACGAACATAAATAGATGTCACAATGTGACGAACATAGCCCTGTCATCGCAATGTGACAACCATATCCTCGTGTTCCAATGTGACGGTTGTATCCAGACGTTGAATTGTGAATTTTTTTTCGAAACATTACAATGGGACGAATACAACCCATAGTCGCATTGTGTTGTACACAATCGAATGTGGAAATGTGATAGACATAGAACAACATTGGAATGAGACGAACATTTCCTCACATTCCATTGTGGTGCACATATCTTGATGTCACATTGTGATCGACATTTTGAGATGTATCAATATGTTACACATTGCCCTATAGTCATAATGTGACGCACATATCCCGACGTCATAATGTGTTGAACATAATAACATTCCAATATACCAAACATAGTAACGTTGCAATGTGACGAACAGAACCTTGTCATCATAATGTGATGAACATATCCTTGTGTTCTAATGTGACACATGTATCCTGACGTCTCATTGTGACAGACATTTCCAAACATTGCAATGGGACAAACACAATCCATTGTCGTAATGTGGTGTACACAACCGAATGTGGCAATGTGACAAACATAGAGAAACGTTTCAATGAGATGAAAATTTCCCAACATCGCAATGTGATGAACATATCCCACAATCGGACCATGAGAAACCTATTCCAACACCATAATGTGACAATAAAAAATCTTCAATGAACATAACCTTACTATCTTATGTGATGAACAAAAGTTGATGTCACAATGTGACGAACAAAATCTGATGTCACAATGAGACAAACAAAACACGATCAACTTTGTAATGCACTAGTGCAATAGTAAACTATGGTTAGACATAATAAAAATGGCCTGCCATAATCAAATCCACATGGTCAATGAACGAAAGTCGTGGGCATGGTCAACCATAATAAACCTTGGTCAACCATAGTCAACCATGGTGACGGTCAACTATAATCAACAATGGTGAAGGACAACCACGATCAATCATAGTCAACCTTTCCTTCCCAATGCCAACCAAGCTCTACCAAAGTTAACGATGCTCATAGTCAACTGTAAGAAACCATGGTCATGGTCAATCATAGTGAACCATGCTCATTGTCAAGTGATGTATTATTGTATTAATAATTTAACATCTTACATTATACATTAAAGTATTAATATTTTGATTTTTACATTTTATTAATGCAATAATGTATTATTAATGTAATAATACTTTAATAATGTATTGCCAATGTATGACCACTTTATCAGTGTATTAATTTATCACTGTATTAATAATTCAATAACATTTTAATGTATAAATTCTTTAGTAATGTTTTAATTATTGTATAAAGTGTATTTTTTCTATTATTACTCTAACAATGTATTATTAACATATTACTCTATTAGTGTATTAATACTCTAGCATTGTATTAATTAATCTTGTATAAATGTGCCAATTAATTCATACATTACATTATTAATGTATCAATTAATTAGTACGCTACATTATACATTAATGTATTAATAATTTATTAATTTTTTCAAATATTAATATGTTAGCAATGTATTTATTAATGCATTTAATATGTTAAATGTATTAAATTTTTAAAATGTATTTTTTTTTGTATTGTTTCTCTAATAATGTATTAATACTTTAGCACCGTATTAATTAATATTGTATAAATGTATTAATGAATGAATACATTAAATTATTAATGTATCAATTAATTAATACATTATACATTAATATGTTTCAATGTGATGCACATATCCTAATGTCGCATTATGACATACATTGCCAGACGTAGCAATGTGTTGTTTATCGTCTTTTCATTGCAATGTCACACACATATCTCGAGGTCGCAATGTGCCAAACATTTCCAAACATCGCAATGTGTAGAAAATAATAACGTTGCAATCTACCAACCATAGTAATGTTGCAATGTGACGAACATACCCTCATGTTTGAATGTGACACACGTATCCCGACGTCGCATTGTGACATATATTTCCAATTGTCACAATGAAATGAACAAAACCCATTGTTGGAATGTGATATAGACAACTGAATGTGGAAATGTTACAAACATAGACCAACATTGCAATGAGACAAACATTTCCCAGCATCACAATGTGTTGAACATAGCCCACTATTGGATTGTGACAAACTTATTCCAATGCCATAATGTGACCAAAAAAAATCCTTCGTCGTAATTTGATGACCATAATATTACAATCGCATGTGACGAAGAACAGTTGATGTCACAATGTGAGGGACAAAAGCTGATGTCGTAATGGGATGAACAAAATCCGATGTCACAATCTCACGAACAAAACATGATCAACATTGCAATGCAGTAGTTCCATAGTAAACTATGGTTAAACATAATCAACATGGACCACCATAATCAGATCCACATGGTCAATGAAGGTCAGTTATGGGTATGGTCGACCATAATAAACCCCGGTCAACCATAGTCAACCATGGTCATGGTCAACCATAGTGAACAAAGATCATTGTCAATTAATGTATTAATGAGTTAATAATTTGAAATGTTACATTATGCATTAATGTATTAATAGTTTATTTTTTACGTTATATTAATGCAATAATGTATTATTGATGTAGTAATAATTTAATAATGTATTGCTAACGTCATTAAGGTCAATGGTTAACCATAATCAACATGGCCCACCATAATCAGATCTGCATGGTAAATGAAGGTCAACCATGGGTATGGTCGACCATAATAAACCCTCGTCAACCATGGTCATGGTCAACCACAGTCAACCATGGTGAAGGATAACCACGAACAATCATAGTCAACCTTTCCTTCCCAAAGTCAACTAAGGTCTACCTAACCATAAGAAACCATGATCATGTTCAACCGTAAGAAACCATGATCATGCTCAACCATAAGAAACCATGATCATGGTCAACCATAGTGAACCAAGGTCATTCTCAATTAATTTATTAATGTGTTAATAATTTAACATGTTACATTATATTTTAATATTTTAATACTTTAATTCGTCATTAAGGTTAATGTATTTCTACTTTATTAATGTATTACTTTATTAGTATATTAATACTTTATCATTGTATTAATTAATATTGTACAAATGTGTTAATTAATTAATACATTACATTATTAATGTTTCAATTAATTAATACATTAGATTATACATTAATGTTAATTAATAATTTACACAACAGAATGATAATTGTCTGTACGCTAGGGTTTGCCTAGGGTTTGATCACTGATGCACTGCGCGCATGTGCATCCTAACATTTCTTGTTCCCCTTTGTTCATGACTGGTGCACCAGTCCTACCACACTCTCTGACACATTAAGATCACAAAAGACCGAGGGACGAAAACTCCCTCTTACTGGAATGCAGTTGCACATGATTCAGAAAGCTCCAGAATACAATGGTCTCCCTTTGAACCCCCGTAGCATCTTAGGGACCAAATACTGCATGAAGAGACTCGACAAGATAAGAGCACGACTATGGATGCAGAATTGTCGCATCCAAAATCTTCTCGAACCTGGATACCGGGTAAATGCATCCCACAGACACCTATGGTGCCAAAATATGCCATCAAATCAGCCAAGGTAGGAGAGCATACATAGTTTATGAGGGACCATGCACTCATTGGAAAATTTATAGGTCTCTGACCATCTGAATGGGACCTAGCTCGCTGGATCAAAACCTGGTGGACTCTGAAAGGAGACTATGAGCTCTAGCTAAGTTCCAAAGGTTTTTTCAGAGTAATATTCTATAACTTAGAGGAGAAAGAAAGAATATTTGAAGGAGGACCATACTTCTATAACTCAGTAGGTCTGTACTTGCAATTTTGGATGGACTGCTTCAGCCCTGAAAAGGAAAACTTCGCCTACGCCCCATTTTGGATCCGACTCTATTCTCTGCCACAAGAGTTCTATCTAGAGGAGATATTAGCGGGCATAGGTAACACTCTGGGAAAGCATGTCAAATCTTCAGAAGCCACCAAACAAAGAAAATATACCTCCTACACAAGAATATGTGTCCACATGGGCATATCAAAAGCCCTACCAGGTACGGTCACACTGGAATACCAGGATGAGGAATGGACACAGACCATAGACTACGAACACATACCATTTTGTTATAGGAAATGTCATGAACATGGGCATATCTTTAGGAACTTCCCCCTCAATTCCCCAGCCAAACCCGAAATGGAGGAGAAAATGAAAGAGGGTTTCACACAGGTTCAAAATCATAAAAATCAAGCTCAAAAGAAAACCCATCAAGGAGGAGGAAGGAAAAACTCCAATGCCAACTCTTTTGACTCCCTTAATCAGCTTCTAGAGGTAGAGGACATCGAAAACACACACCTCTCTGTAGACGTGGGTAACACTAACAACAAGGAGAAGAAACAAAATAAACCACGAGAAGAACAAAAAATCAATACAGAATCGCAAACCCCTTTGATCCCAGGAAAGATCCCATAGATTGACGAGGACACAACAATGGATTTGAATGAGCAGAAGTTGGCAGACATAGATCTGGATAAGCTAGAAGAAGTGCTAAAAGAAAAGGATCTCCAAACCATCTTGGATGATCAATTCATGAAATTTCATAAAGTATTCCTAGATTCTACAATAGAAGCCACTTCCAGGCTAGGTATAGGTGTTGATCCAAACCCAGACCCAAGGAAAATCCCCAAGAGAACAAAAGAGGAGGATGAAAATCTGCACAACAGTTGATAAAGGAGGCAAGCAACTATATGATCAACTCGGGACAAGTCTAGTGTCTCTTAGAAGGTTCCTTCTCTCACCCCCCAACTGTTAATGATGAAAATTGTCGCATGGAACATTATATGCTTAAATGGAAGATCCAAGAAAAGGATTCTCTGAAACTGTATAAAAGATGAAGACCCGGACACTCTACTACTACAAGAAACAAAATGCCCAGGACCTATAGAGAAAGACATAATCAAAAGATGTTGGAGGCAAAGCAAACATTACCATATAGACTTGAAAGGAGTAGTAGGGAGACTTGCCATTATTTGGAATCCAACCACGGCGATACTGGATCAAGCACTCTCCACAACAAACACACTAACCACCCACTATAGAGCAATAGGATCTGACAAAGATGGAATAATCACCAATGCATATGACCCTTAGAGAAGCCAAGAAAAATATCTCTTCCTCAACAGCATGGATTATCTGGTATCTCTCATTGGACAACAACGATGGATCATTGGAGGAGACCTAAACATCATCCTCACCCTTGAGGAAAAAATAGGAGGGAAGAAATACCTAGAGCAGGACAACTCAAAACTCCAAGAACTCATAGACAACCTCAAATTGGTAGATATTGAAATAAGAAATGACACTTCACCTGGTCCAATAAGAGATCAAGCCCTCAACAAATTTCTAGTAGAATGGATTGCTTCCTCATTTCAGAAACCCTTCTGTTAGAAGGTTCCATGGTAGAAGCCAACATTCTCCCAAAATCAAGGTCAGACCACTGGCCATTGTAGTTATGGATAGATATGATAGCCATTCCAAAGCTCAAACCATTTAGGTTCAAAAAATTCTGGCTAACCCACCCAGACTTCCAAGAACTGTCCCAACAATGGTGGGATAATGTAAAGATCCACCATGAAACCAGAATGTACAGATTCCAATAGAGGCTAAAAAAATTCAAGCACCAGCTATTCCAATGGAACAAAGACGCATTTGGAAATATCTTCTATGATTAGAGAGATATGGAACAAAAATTTGAAGACATATAGAAGAGAAGCATACAAACAGGTCATACAGATGCTCGACAATCCCAGGAAGAGGACACCCTCAAAAGGCAGCCGAAAGAAAGATACAAACAAGCGGAAATACTATGGAAGCAAAAATCTCATGTGTAGTGGCTCAAAGAGGGCGACAAAAATTCCAAATTCTTCCACATATCTATGATGAACAGACACTTCAATGTTCATCAACCATATCACAAAGATGGAAGAAAACCAAGGTAACACCATCCTATCCTATATGGACATAGAATTTGAATTGTGGGACTACTACAAGAATCTCCTCTTAGAACCCCCCACAAACAAAACTCTAGCAATTGAAAGGATCACTCAAAACATCCCGACCTTAATTTCCCCAGAACAAAATGAGGCTCTCATAAGGCCCATAACACAAGTTGAATTCGATCGAGCAGTGTAGAGTCTCCCTAAAGGAAAGACACCAGGTCCAGATGGCTTCACCACTAATTTCTTCCACCATTGCTTGCCCATGATCCGTGAAGAAGTATGGTTAGTAGTCGAGGAATCCAGGGTCTTAGGCAAATTCCTCCCTGCACTAAATGCCACTTTCCTAACCCTCATACCCAAGGAAGAAAGAGTCACCAACCCAAAGAATTTTAGGCCCATAGTGCTATCCAACGTGATCTACAAAATCATCTCCAAAGTCATAGCTTTGAGGCTAAAACCCATTTTCCCCTTCATCATCTCTAAAGAGTAGTTTGTATACGTAGAAGGAAGGAAAATTTTGGACAATGTCATCTTGGTTCATGAAGTCATACACTCTCTCAGGAGCACCCACATTCTAGGTATGCTTCTAAAACTAGACCTCTCAAAATATTTCGATAAATTAAGTTGGAACTACATGAAATCCCTTTTGGAAGCCTTTGGATTTAGCAATGATTGGATCTCCTAGATGTTGAACCTCATATCCTCTACCTTTTTCTCTATCCTAGTCAATGGATTTTCCTCTCAACCGTTCACACCTTCCCGAGGAATAAGGCAAGGTGACCCATTATCCCCTTCCTTTTTGTAATAATGGTTGAAGGCCTTAACAGGGATGATTTTAAGAATGAAAATTTATTTTAAAATGTAGAAACCTTGGTGAATCCTAGTAATCCTTCATATTCCAACTATAATTGTTTGGCGATATTTTTGTAAAAATATTCAATTTTCTAGGGATTTTATATAGTTTTTATAAAATTTTGGTGATTTTTAAGGTAAAATAATTTTATCCTATAGAGTTTGGGCGAATCATTTTTAAAGTAACGAATCTCATTTTTGGAAAAACCATGGAAAATTAGCCCATGAGCGAAATTTATCCCCTAAAATCATCCATGGGCCTTAGCCGCTACATCACAACTTCCATCTAGAATGTCTCACTTCAAGGCCTTAATCTATATGGCCTCCAACTAGTCACCTCGCAAAACTAATCTGTTGACGACACCATGCTCCTAAACACCCCCACTTCTCAGGAGGTGGGAAAGCTACGAACCATTCTTACAGGCTTCAGCAAATCCTCGAGAGCCTCTTTCAACCTAGAAAAATCTCAACTTTTCTTCTTCAACGTGCCTGTACCGGTTCAACAACATATCTCTCGCCTATTAAACGTACCAATATGCTCCCTACCCTCACAATACCTGGGACTGCCACTTTCAGACTCAATCTCTCACAACATCTCCTGGGACTCCCTTCTACTCTCAATCTCCAACAGTCTCAGCAACTGGACGTTCTGCTCTCTCAACCTTCCAACTACACTCACTCTCCTAAAATATATGCTTCAAGCCATCCCAACCTATCTCTTCTTAGGCTTTGCTTCTCCCCAGTCTATCATAAAAAGAATAATAAACCTCCAAAGGAAGTTCCTCTAGCATGGTCATGATACGAACAAAAAATGGGCTCTAGTCAGCTGGGAAAAAGTCTGCTAACCAAAATCTATAGGAGGCCTGAGCCTAAGGGATCCAGGAAAATTAAATAGTACAATGGGGGAAAAAACTTCATGGCGCTGGCTCAAATTCCCCTCAGAGCTCTAGACCAATATTTGGAAATAGAAATAGACTCCAAACATCCCTCAATATCACCTAATCAAATTGAGGGACAAAATCCAGGGATCCAACATCTGGAATGTGGCTTGGAAGAATCGCACTTAAGTTTAAGAACATGCCTTTTGGGAAATCCAAAATGGTCAGAGTGCTCTCTTCTGGACGGATTCCTGGAAAGAGATGCCCCCCTTCATTATGAGGATAATCAAAATTCCTACATGGATCACATTCAGAATCTTTCCTCCCTCAAAGTGGCAGATCTCTAGACGAAATCCTCCATTAGCACCCCATGGCGCAAATGGAAAGAGACTACTCAGGAACTTCACATGGCAGAAGATTGCAACTTACAGTTGTGGAAAGAAACGCTCCAACAAAGGAAAATTCAGTTTTTTTCAGACCCAAACATCCTCAGATGGGGATACACTCCCAATGGAAACTTCACACTCAAAGAAGGGTACAGTTTGCAGGAAAAATTTCATAACAACGTAAGAGAGCATAGTTGGACTACAATCTAGAAATCTAAACTTTGGCCAAAAATCTCAACATTTCTCTGGCTAATGGTACAAAAAAAAATCCTAACTTGGGATAACCTAAGAAGAAGAGGCTTCATAGGACCCTCAATCTGCCACTTGTGTCAGCTGTAGGAAGAAACCATGGAACACCTCCTAAAACACTCCCCCTACAACAAACTAATCTGGACCCAGGCGACCCAAAGCATGAGAAGGACCAATAGGGAGAGAAACAATATTACCAACACTTTCAAAAATTGGGGGGATGGATCCTACAAAAGTCCCATCCTAAATAGAATCTGGAAAATTCTACCTGGTTTCCTAGTCTAGAATCTCTGGAAAGAAATAAATAGAAGAATGTCTCACTGTTAGGTATCCCCTCCCCTTACCCTCTCGACATTCATTCACAAGAACATCTAGGAAACTATGAAACTTCAACCCTGTAGCCCTAA
Organism: Picea glauca; assembly: GCA_000966675.3. Lineage (NCBI taxonomy): Eukaryota > Viridiplantae > Streptophyta > Pinopsida > Pinales > Pinaceae > Picea > Picea glauca. The sequence goes on from JZKD02S1616747.1 coordinate 87,777, forward strand.
AGGCTTCCCTTCAGACCCCCATGAAACTTCTATTCTAAGCTATTGGAATCTCACCCTAACCCCAACTCTTTCCTCCATACACACTCCCCAAGACTCATTTTCCAGTCCCCACTCTTGGCTTCCTCCTCCCCGGGGATTCCATAAATTCAATTTTTATGGTGCTTCCAAGGGAAATCCTTGCCGCTCAAGATATGGATCCGTTATTCGAGACATCGAGGGACTATTACAGCACCTAATGGCAACAAATCTAGGTCATGATACAAATAACTCGGTAGAAATCTGGGGATTGATCAAAGGGATAAAAATGGATATTGAACACAATCTCTATAGTCTAATAATAGAAGGGGACTACAAATTCATCATCAACCTGGCCACCAAAATCATCACTGGAAAGGACCTGGAGAGAATCACCCCCGGTTGGCATCTCCTTGGGCCCCTTAATAGCTTGAAGGCTCTTCTCAGACCCACCCTCACTTTAATCACCTCACACATTAGACGTGATACCAAAAAGGTGGCGGACCTGCTTGCTAATGCAGGGGTAAAAACTCAAGAAGAAATCTACATTGACTCGATGCACTCTCAAAGCTCACAGCTATTGTCTCAATGCAGGAAGTTGGTGCAACACGATCTCCCTCCCCCGGATGGGGTGAAAAATGGAAAGGAGGTGGGAGCCAGGTGGCACTGGGTATCATAGGGGGGTATTAGTCCCTGCTGCCAATCACTCGTCCCCCAGTTTTCAATGACTAGCATTCACTGCAATTCAATGGAGGTGCGACGGGCACCACGAGGCAATTTAAGAAAGCCTCATGCTAACCAAGCCAGGTGTACCTGCACCGTGCTTGCAGTCACCTTGGCCCTAATGGCACCTGCTCATGTCAATTAGTGAAGTTTTATGGAGGCTGGGATGATGGACCATTGTTTCACTCCTCCCTGGCACTTAGCTTGTCTGCTCCTTGGCCTTTTCCGGATCCTCCATAATGTCTCTGCTCTGCGCCCACCATTTCCTTCTCTGGTTCAGGTCTTCCAAGCCTGCAACATGCCCAGGGAGCGAGGCAAATCCAAGCGAGGCCCACTATATTACAATTCCCACACTAGACATAATCGCCTCCCCCCCACCTAGCTCACCCTCATCATAGACAGTTGTCTCAGGAAAAGACAGCTCCCCACTGATCCTCGTGGTGGCCCTTCCATGGAAGAAATTCCCCCTCTCGTGAACTCTGCCTCCCCTCGCCCAGCCATAGTCCAGCATTGGATCCTCCAACACCCTACTCTCTCGACCACTTATTTGGCATTGGATCTTGCATAGTGGAGGAAGAGATTCCCCCTCATTGGCAGGAGACCCCCTTGAATGTTATGACCATGGTGGATGAAGATGATACAGTGAATGAAGTGGATACAACAGAAACAGGGAACACAGCTAAAGAAACAGACACAACGGAATAAATAGATGTCGAGATGATAGAGGATCCGCTTCCATCGGCCCCACTCTAATTCACAGAGGAGCACATTTAGCTCATATTTGAGCTGCAACAAAAATTGGATGAATAGGCCTATATCCAGAACTTCTTGGGACAACGCTTGGACCTCTTGATGGACGTGATGACAATTGCTCCAGCAAGCAAAAGATGTCCAACCTATGGAAAATTATTTGTCCTAGCCTACAACACTCAAGGACAGACGAGTCCAAGCTAGCTCCAAGGTTTCATGGTTTCTTTTTTCTTTCGTCATTTCCGCAGAGAATTACCATACTCTTTCATGCTTTCTAAGATAGTCGACGATGATCACTGCATAATAAAACACTTTGTTCTCTTTTTTTGTTATAGTTTCAGACACACTTAATGGCCACCTGTCCTGGTTTCCCTGTTGTAGTGGGATAGGTGGCATAATCATGTTTTTTGTATAGACACACAATGATGTGAATCTATTTTTAGATTCTTTTATTTACAAAAAAAAATGTTAATTAATACTTTAATTTATACATTGCATTTATGTAAAAAAGTATCAATAGTGTTAATTTATTAATATAATTAATGTATTAATAATATATATATATAGTATTAATGTATTACTTTAATGTATTAATATATTACTTTACTATATTAATATATTATTTTAATATATTACTTTAATAATGTATTACTAACATAATTAATCTTAATGTATAACTATTTTATTGATGTATTATTAATGTACTATGTTATAATCTAATTAATACTTTATTAATGTTTTAAAGTATTAATAATTTATTAATGTATTTATTAATTCATTTATTATATTAAATGTATTTATTAATTTATTTGTTATGTTAAATGTATTTTTTTTTGTTATTATTCTAATAATTTATTATTAATGTATTACTTTATTAGTGTACATTAATATCTTAACATGGTATTTTTTTTTTGTTTCTAAATAAGAAGTATATATATTAAGATCCTTCCAGAACTGAAGTAGAGTTGCAAAATACAGAGATAGCCACGTTGTAGTTACTGGATTGCCCCAACAAAGGGGAAACCAGTCCAGCCAGCCTATGAGTAAAAAAAAAGTAGTATGATAGGCTAAGAAAAAGGCCTTAGACAAACTATTTATCAGCGAAAACTAAAAGACTAACAAGACCTTGAAAAACACTATAGACCTAGACATCTGGTAGATAGCCTGGCCATGTGGCGTGGAGGTCCTCTGTCTAGGGATCCTCCTCAACATACGTCACCTGGTCTGCCCATTGCCTTTCAACTTTCACGTCGCATGTGGTTCCATCAGCACTGCTCTCTTGCCCATCCTTCTCCCGTCCCATTTCTGCTGAGCACTACGCCTTGTCATGACCTTCACCTGTAGTTGCACTGGGTTCCTCCATTGGAGTCGCTGCGTCCGAGTCCAAGGAGAAATCTTCATGCATGGAGGAGAGATTCTGAAGAAAGACCGCCACCTTTTCATCTGTAGCTTGTATGCAAAATTTGAGGTCCTCCATCCCCTGGCGGAGTTCAAAGACCAGACCGTGAAGGATAGCCAGGTTGTCTCTGAACTGCGCGCTATTGAAGGAATCAATGAATTGGTGTCCACCCTTCCTAGGCTTACGATGAGGAGAAGGTTCACCGCCTGAGTTTCTCAGAGGGTCAAGGACTGGCGTGGGGGCAGTGAAATCCACTGGAGGGTCGAGAAAGTGCCGTGAGAGTGAGCTTGGCGTCCGGGGGATTATTGCCAGACAATTAAACTGAAAGTTCAACAGAGCATGAGAGGAAGCAAAGAAAATCTCGGACTGAAGGCGGGGGGAGGAGCAGATGGAGGGCGAGTCGGGAGGCGAGACCGAGGGTTGACGAGGCTTCCAAGGAGAGCCCCTCCTTGGTCTTCCCCTTGGACGTGGCATAAGGTACACAATATGACTGGCTGAGGAGATTAAGAGCACCTGGTGAAGGTGTATGGCCTGGGGGTGAGCAGGGGAAGCATCGGACTAGAGAATTCGAGCAGGGTCAGGCCATGGCTGCGAAGGGATGAGCCCTGCGAGAAGCAAGCAGAGATGAATGACAAACATCGTTAACCAAGACATACAAAGACGCAAAGAAGGAGAGAAGACTTCATAAATGCCCCTTCATATCACAGTAATGGCCATTTAATCACAGAGGAGGGTGGCAGGCTGTGGCATGAGCCCGTCACGTGGCTCCATGCCTCGGTGGCTGGTGCCTTCTCTCGTCGTATTCCATGTTGGCCGCCCTAACACCCCATCCGGGGAGACATCTACCATTCCATCTTTGCGAATACACTGCTGGAGGATAGGGTGATCATGATCCCGTGCTGAATTACATTGGAGTTGTGGTCCACTCCAGTTGGTACCCAGATTAGCCAGTTCATCCGCAACTTGATTCGCCTTCCTCCTGATGTGTGCAGGAATGATAACCTGATTTGGATGCATTAGACCTGTGATGATCTGTAGGCCGTGTGATAGTCTCCATCTAGGTGATATTCTATCCGGATTTTCCCCATTTAAGATTCTGTGCAGTAGGATGATGATGAATTGAGAGTCCCCCTCGACGATTATCTTGGTGAAATTGTTTTTGATGGCCAATTGCAGTCCTTTGATAAGAACCCAGAGTTCTGCTACATTGTTCGTAGAATGCCCGAGGGGGGCAGTGCCTATGACTAAGATGTGCCCATGATGGTTACGGAAGACTACTCCATAGCCTGTAGCTCCAGTATTTCCCTTAGAGGCTCCGTCAAAATTGAGCTTGACGAAATCCTCTGGGGGAGGAGACCAAAGGGAGGGGCTGCTAGAAGGGATGGTGGGAGAAGGGGAGGGGAGAACCTGAAGAGAGGGGAGAGGTGTCCAGTGCCGGAGGATGGGGAGCTCAGAGGGGGAGAAAGTTAAGTCTACGTCGGACCATTTCTGTAGGTGGAGAGTTTCCAGGATGTTGCGATGGCACTCATGCCAGCACTGTTTCCACAGAAGAGAGATGTTTCTAAAGAGTCTTTTGTTCCTTTCTTTCCAAGTTTGCCAAAGGATAAGGCCGGGTATAATTTTCCAAATACGATTGAGGAGGAGAGAATGGAAATCCTGGTCCCTCTAGTTCGTAATGGTTTCAAGGACGCTATCTCTGAGGCGGTCCGAGGTGCGCATGATGAGCGTTGCTTGATCCCAGATTTGAGTTGTGTAAGGGAACGAGTTGAGGATATGGTTCATGGTTTCCTCTGCCTCTCCACAAAGTATACATAAGGAGGGTCCCACAAAACCTCTTTTCGAGAGGTTGTCCCAGGTTAGAATGCTTGAATGGGAGACCAACCATAGGAATAGAGTGATTTTCAACCAATGTTTAAGATTCCAAATTTTTTTCCAAACTTTCGAAGCCGAGAGGGGGTCTGATTGAGTTTTAATTTGGTAGGCTTCCCACGTGCTGAAGGAGCCCTGTGGCTTGTATCCCCACCGAAGAATATCTTCTCCTGCAATTTTGGGAATTTTCCGTTTATCCAGCTCTTCTTGCAAAGGTTCCAGATCGACATGCATCTCCAGGTTAATGCGCTCCCTATCCAAATGCCAACAGCGCCGGGTGTCCTCCATGGGATTGTCCTGCCAGTAGTCTGCTACTTTTGTCAGGCCTTCCTGTGTAGCTTGGGTGAATATGTCACGGGCCCAGTCCTCAGCGTTCAGAGCTGGCCACTGTTTCCAGGAATCTTGCCAGAAAAGAGCAATTTCCCCATTACCTATCTCCCAGAAGGCGTGATGAGTCACCAACTGTCTATTATGCTTGGTCGTTGTCCAAATTAAAGAGCCCGGGTTGTCCCCATTCCATCGGATTAGGTTCTTCTTTTCCATATTTGGAGTGTATTTCTTCCTCCAGAGTCTAGCCCAAAGATCTTTGGGATTTTTTAACTAGCACCACCAAATTTTGGCACTAAGAACCTTGTTCATTATAAAGGGATCCCTTAATCCCAGGCCTCCTTGTTCTTTGGGCCGATAGAGTTTGTCCCAGCTAACTAGTGTTATTTTCTTCCCTTTGTTGAGGCCTTGCCAAATGAAGTTTCTTTGTAAGCTTTTGATGGTTGTGAGGATGAACTTTGGGGCAGCCAGCGCGGAAAAATAATAGATCGGGAGGGATTGAAGAACGACTTGGAGTAGAATGAGATGACTAAGAAGGTTTAAGGCTCTAATGGTCTAGGAGGAGAGCCTTTTAGAGAAGGAAGACAAAATATGTTCCCAGGAGGAATTTTGGAGGGCATTGTCAATCAAGGGAATGCCAAGGTATTTGGATGGAAGGGAGCTTCTGTTGAAACCTAGGATATCCGAGATGTGGCTCTGGATCTGAGGGGGCGTATTGAAAAAGAAGATTTGGGATATATCCTTGTTACAGTCCAGTCCTGAGGCATCAGAGAAGGTTTGGAGAATCTCCTGGAGAGAGTTGGCTTGTCGGACAATAGGGCTGCCCATTAAGAGAGTGTCATCCACAAATTGACTATGTGAGATAGGGGGTGAGATGTCGTGCAGGGGTAAACCTGTCAGAAGGTTGCTTTCTAAGGCTACATGGATGGAGTAACTAAGTCCTTCGACCATGATTATGAAGAGGAAAGGGGACATGGGATCGCCCTGTCTAATCCTTCTTGAAGGGGAGAAGGGTCGTGAGGGGACACCATTGATGAGAAGAGAAAAGAAAGCCGAGGAGGTTAAATTCAAAATCCAAGTTACCCAGTTCTGATCAAATCCAAAATCTAGAAGCATTGCTCACATATACTCCCAGCTTATCTTATCAAAGGCTTTATAGAGGTCTAATTTGAGGAGCATACCTGGAGTTTTGGTCTTTTGCAGGGAGTGAATTACTTCATGAGCTAAGATGACGCTATCCAGGATTTGTCTGCCCTTGACATATCCAGATTTCTCTAGGGATATGATTGTCGGTAAGATGGGCTTGAGTCTCCGGGCTATCAATTTTGTAAGGAGTTTGTAGATGACGTTGCAGAGAGCTATAGGCCTATACTTCTTGGGCCGATGTGCCTGCCCCTCTTTGGGAACTAAGGTGAGAAAAGTGGCATTGAGAGCCTGGAGGACCTGTCCAGTGGCTCTAGAGTCTTACAAAATTTCCCAAACCTTTGTCCTGATCATCGGCCAGCAATAGTGGAAAAAGTCATTGGTGAAGCCGTCGGGACCAGGAGCCTTGCATTTAGGGGTGTCCTGAAGTGCTTGATCTACTTCCTCGATTGTGAAGGGTCGGAGAAGAGCTGCGTTTTGCTCCTGGGTAACAAGGGAGGGCACATGCCGCGTAACCTTATTGATTGCTTCATGTCTATCTGGGATGGGATCTGTAAGGAGGTTTTGAAAATACTCGATCAAGGTTGTTTCCATGTCAGCATGGGAGTGAATGGTTTCCCCTTCATCCGAGATGAGATGCGTGATCTTATTAGAGTGCCTTCTCTGGATAATAGTTCGGTGAAAGAATTTGGTGTTGCATTCCCCTTCCTTGAGCCATTGAATACACGACTTCTGTTTCCATAAGATCTCTTCCTGTCTTTTCCTGTCTTCAATCTGTTGATTCACTTTTATTTCCTGGGATTTTAGCTCATCTGTTAGCCCTTGCTCTCTGATCTGATGCTGAATCTCACCCATTTGTTCTGACAACTGTTTTTGGGAGTCGACGATGCTGTCGAAGGTATTCTTATTCCAAAGTTTAATCATTTGTTTAATATTCTTTAACTTTTGTTGGAATCTATACATTTTGGATCTGCCAGGGATCGCTGCCTCCCTCCACCAATCTTGGATATTTTTTCGAAAATCAGGGTGATCTAGCCAGAACTGTTCAAACTGAAAGGGTTTCTTACCAAGTGTGGCTAGGACATCCAACCATAATTGAATGGGCCAGTGATCTGAACCGGAGAGGTGTAATATAGTGGATTCCATTGTCGTGCCGTCCATCATGAGTGATTCCCAGATGAGGAAACGATCTAGTTTGTAGGCGATTTGGTGTATTCCTGTCCTTCTGTTTGTTCAAGTGTGAATGCCGTTGTTGGCCTCCAGATCGATGAGGTGAATATCGTCTATTAGGTTGTTGAAGTCGCTGGAGTCTCGATCCAGTCGTCTTGATCCTCCTTTTTTTTCCTTCAGGCTGTGGATGATATTGAAATCACCGCCAACAATCCATATATTATACTGTGTAAGGCTGGATAAGTAACTCAGGCTCCTGAGGAAGGCCTGCTTATCCCTTGGATTGGCTGGGCTGTAGACACTGGTCAGATGTCCGGGCTTGTTTGAGACGATGAGCCTATAATCTGCTGTGATGGACCATTTGGTTGTGAGGAAATTTTCCATCAGCAAGACGTTGGTGTTCTATAGGATAGCCAATCCTCCAGCCTTTCCTGTGGAATCAATTGAGGCCGCTCCCCCTTGCCTCCAACAGTAGGGAAGTAGCATGTCAATGTCTTCTGAGGTACATTTTGTTTCCTGTAACAATAAAACGTCTGGTGTTTCCACTAAGATCATCTCTCGTAGCATTTTTTGCTTGCTACGTCCATTGATGCCTCTGATATTCCAAGATATGATCTTCATAACGAAGGGGGGGTGGGGAGAGGAGGGAAGCTGTCCGAGATCATGTGGATCTCCCCTGAGTTTACCATAAAGTTTCCTATTTCTTGGATGAGCTTGTTTGTGGATTTCCTTCCCCTTTTCTTTTCATCTTTTTGAGCTTTATTTGGGTTCTTTGTCTGACTGCCCTGGATTCCCAGGGATTTTCTAGCTCGGGCTGAGGACCCTACGTAAGATTTGAGAAATGCTTTGTGTACCTTCTGCAGTTGATCTTTGGGTATGGTATAAAGTTTTTGATGCCTATAGGCATGCTCAAGGTGATCCAGATCCACCCTGGTTAGGTCTTGCTCCTCCAGCTCCATTTCCTCATCCCCATCCTCTGTCTCCTGCAAGTCTTGCGGATCCCGAGCCAAGTCTAGGGGAGGGAGATTTGATTCCTTACTTTGTGGGGGCCGTTCAATACTTTGGCCAATGGACTGGGGTCCATTGTCCAGGGGTGGTACATTCAGGTTTGCAGGGGTTGTGGGGTTTTCTGGTTGATCAGTGGAGGGATCTTTACTTACCTGAGCTGGTTGTTTTCTTCCTCCCTGTCGTCTTCTCCCTGTTGGTTGTATGAAGCCTTCCTTGTCTTTGCCGCTTTCTGGGTTCCCTTCCTTGTGAGCCATATTGAGAGGGCATTCTTTGAAGAGATGACCATGTTCGTGGCATTTCCTGCATCAGAAAGGAATGTGTTCGTAGTCGATGGTTTGGGACCAGTCCTCATCATGATATTCTAGTGTGATGGATCCTGGGAGCAGCTTAGCTATGTTTAGATATACACAGATTCACGCATAGGATGTGTAGCACCGCTGCTTGGTGGCTTCGAAGGACTTAACGTAGATGCCAATGGTATTGCCAATGCCGAATAGGACCTCTTCCAACCAGAATTCTTGGGGAAGAGAGTACAGTCTAATCCATACCGGCGCATGGGCAAAGTCTTCCTTCTCAGGGCCGAACTTTTCTGTCCAGAATCTTAAGAAGAGTCCAGCCGAGTTGTAGAAGTATGGCCCCCCATCAAAGATGGGATTTCGATCCTCAAGGTTGTGGAAGATGATTGTGAAGAACCCCTTGGAACCCAGTTGTAGATCATAGTGACCTTTTAGTTTCCACCAGTACTGTATCCATTTGACCAGATCACGCTCAGAGGGCCAAAGCCCTAAAAAATTTCCCACCAGGGTATAGTCTCGCATGTATTGCTTCTGCTCTTCTATGCGTAGCGAGCTTATGACGTATTTTGGGGCCTGTGGTGCCTATGGAATGAATTTACCCGACATCCAAGGAGCTGAGGAGTTTTCAGGGACAGTCTCCTTAGCTGGATCGATATCCATCTCCCGATCTTTGAAGGTCCCTTCTCCTAGAAGCTTCGCGCGCATGTCTGGAGGCGGCTCAAAAGTCGGCCTTTTCATTCCTGCTGCAGGATTTTCATTGGCTATGATTTAGCTGTATGAGACGCCAGTTGGTGCCCCCTCCCTGCGAGACATGAGCCCCCGTGGGGCCGTTGTCGTGTTGGCACAGTTCATGGTGGCTGTGAGGCCCTAAACCCTAGTTGCAGAGCCGGTTGTGACTTTGTATGTTGTTTACCCAAAATGCAGCCTTCACCATATCTTAACATGGTATTAATTAATATTATAGGAATGTCTTAATTAGTTAATACATTATACATTAATGTTAATTAATAATTTATTTTATACATTACATTTATGTAATAAATGTAAACTATGATCATAATCAACTATAGTCAACCATAATCATTTTTAATAAATGTATTAATACTTTAATATATATTAATTCATTACTTTAATGTAATAATATATATAATATATTAATAATATAAATGTATTAATTATATATAGTATGAATATATTAATAATATATTTAGTATTATTGTTTTTTATTTGGTTAATGTATTAATAATTTAGCAATGCATTAATTAACAATGTATTTATGTACTAATTCATTAATAAACTACATTATTAATATTTCAATCAATTAATACTTTACATTATACATTCTTGTAAATTAATACTTGAATTTATACATTTTTATTGTATTACATTAATGTATTAATAAATCATTAATTTATATATATTAATATAATAAATTAATGTATTAAATTAATACATTATTATTAGATATTGTTATATAAAGGTAATAATTAATTTAATATATTAATGGTCATCTCCAAGACATGTGGGCAGTTAACTAGCAACAACCACTTTATAAAAGTGGTTGATATACACATATCGACTCCATTAATTTGGAAAGGTGGAAAATGGCATCCATGGGCATATATCAACCACTTTTATAAAGTGGTTGTTTCTAGTAGGATTATCAAATGACAAATGTGGTTATCAAATTAAGAAATGCATCGTGGGCTTATGAAATGCATCCTCGGTGCATAAGCTTCAAAGATTGATGATGAAACCATTGTGCATGTGTACCTTAATTCACCTTGGAGTTATGATGCATGCATTAAGAATATGTGCATCACAAAATATGCATGTAAATATTAGAATTATATAATTCTTATGATGATGATCTGACCTTAAGAAAGATAAGAGATTACTTAGATTTAGCTAAAATGTTATTTAGATACTCAACAATATTTAGAAAAAACGTTTCAAAATAACTATAATTTTGATGTCTTAAAAAGTTAGAAAGATTTGATTATTCTCAATAGATCATCACTATAATACCTATATTATTCATTACACTATTTTATACTAAATTTAATATTGGAATACTATTTTAATACTAAGTTTAATAATGGACTTGTAAAATTCTTATAATACATATCTTAATAATTATACTATTTTATATTATTTAATAATTTATGGTTCCTTTAATTATAAGTTATTTTATAATGATTTTTTTTTAAGTGAGTCTAAGAAGCTGTATTACTATGGAAATATTATGATACAAAAAAGGGGGACATCTTGGTCTGCCTAGAAGGAAACCAAATCAAGGGCTCCCAAGTTGTGCGTGGTAATATTTACGAGGGGTGAGACTGATCTGCCTCCAAGAAAAACTAGGCCAGTCCTACCATATCCAGTTTGAAAGAAGATAAGAAACACAGACATAAAAAGTAGATGATGAAACATAACCTGACTAAGCCTGGCATTATTTCCATTAGACTAACCATTCACTAGTCCAGGATGATGAGGTGTTTCTTTCCACCATCCGCTTAGCTCTTGTTATCATCCTTCTGGGGGATCGTGTGAGTCTTTCTGATTTGGGTTGGCACACTGTGTCCATCATCCGACATGATGTCCATGTGATGTACATAGCGCAGATAGAGGTTGAACTAAGCAACCAACTGCTCCATCTTGTATTTTTGGTCCTTCTCGACCTCCACTAACAGTTTGGTAACAGTTTTCAGACTGCTGAGGTGACTCAGGATTTCGTCCAACATTTTCTTGTTTTCCTTGTTGTCCTCCTGTCTGGCATATTCCATTTTAGAACTCACGTTGTCGATCATCATCTTAGTTAGCCAAACCATCTCCATCGTTTTATGGTAGAGGGTTTCCCTAGGTTGCGTGGCCCCTAGATTAGTTACCCAGTCTGCTTTCTGTGCTAGTGCATCCCATGCTTTGCCTTTGCATTTTTCTTTTATTTCCTTTTCCCACCGGGTAATGGTCGCTTTTCCTTTCAGCGCAACCAAATTTTGTAAGGTTCCCTCCGCATATTTTTCCGCCTGCTCCATTCTTAACACCCTTCGTGGACTACTCAAAACTTCCTTTCTAGGGGGTTCCTCTTCCTGCGCGTTCGCTTCATTCGCATCATCCCGCTTGGCCTGGCGCAGCTCCTTTGCTGGATACTCAGCCTGTACCTCACTTCCCAAGGATTCTTCCTTTCCCTTCCCTTGTATTTGTGATAGGCCCTATTGTTGTGCTCCTTCTATTTGCGTCTATTCATACTATCTCTCCTCTCATTTACCTTCCCCTGCTGCGAGCTTGTCCTTCCAATCATGGTTTGCCTGTAGTGGTGAGCTCTCCCAGCCTTTTCCCCTGTTGTGACTCGTATGATCATGATGACTCAACCTTTATCCTTGTACGAGTCCCTGCCCCTTCTCACTTGAGATCCAACTGTGCTGCTCTTCGTACTTGTACTTTGGCATGGTGGATCGATTCTGGACCATGTCATGCCCTCATTCCTTACGTTATTCGTTGCATGCGGTTTATCGTCTGAACTTTCCCATGTACTTTCCCGGCAAGTCTTACTGTCAAAAGGGCCTTGCTTCTGTACCCCCGCCTACTGCTTATGTTGATCCTGCATGGTCGTTGGTGGCCGAGTGTTAGGCACTCATATCTTGCATGGGTCCTGTGTGCCTACTGATAGGCCTTGTGCCTCCCTCCTCGATGTGACCTTCCTTTCTTAAGCTGCCTTCATGGTCTTTTGTTGCTAGTTGGATGCAGTCTGTTCTTAGTTGTCCATTTGGGATGCTAATCCAGGTAGTGTCTAGTTCTGGACCTTCCTTTCCAACCCCCTCGTTGGCTAGCATATCCGCTAGGCCATTCGCTGACCTATGCACCCATCGCAGCTCCACTGTATTCAGAGTTTTCAGATGCTCCTGGATTTTATGTAGGGAGTGTGTCAGACACCAGTGTCTCTAAAGATTTCCCACTATGGTGCCATTTTGGAGTCTTTCTGCCATGTTAATAACCAGGGTGGAGTCACCTTCCACGATAGTGTTTTTCATCCTTTTGTGACTTAGGATTTCAAGGCCAAGCTCCAGGGCTCCAAATTTCGCTGCGTTGTTGGTTGAGTTTCCCATACTCCCATCATATGGCCGGATGATGTTATCCTCACTGTCTCTGATCACCCCTCCCTTCCCTGCCACTCCTGGGTTTCCTTTTTCCATCCCATCAAAATTCAATTTGAGGAATCCTAACGGAGGGGGGGTCTAGTTGCGGTCTCCTATTTGGAGTTGTGGTTCACACCCTATCGGTATGTTGTTGCGCCCGTATTTTTGGTGGAAAACATCCAAGATGCGGGAATCTTGGTATGTGAGTTGCGCTTTCTCCTTCTTGTAGTTGCGGCTCTGCACCATTTCTCATATTTGTGAGATTATTGCATTCTTGAGATTTTCTTTCTGGTAGGCTTTCATTCCTGAAGATGCGCTGGTTCCTTTCTTTCCATATTTCCCAGATGATCATCCCCAGCATCAGATTCCAGTAGAGGTTCACCATTTCATTTTCGTTGTAACTCTCATTCCAATTGTTGATGGTTGCGCTGATGTTACCTCAGATCCTATTGGATTGGCAGTAGATGCCTACCGCCCAATCCCATATCTCTTTTGTGTAACTGCATTCATTGAGGAGGTGATTGGTTGTTTCCTCCTTATCTTGACAGAGGTGGCATCGAGATGGACCTATAAAATCCCTTTTCCTGAGGTTTTCCCAGGTTAGAATTGAGTTGCGAAGAACTAGCCATTCAAACATTTTGATTTTTGGCCATTGGGGGCTACCCCAAATCTTTCCCCACTATTGTGTCGGGTCTTCTTGTTCCTGATCCACGATGTAATACCATGCTTATTTTAATTTGAATTCCCCACCATTTTTCCTGCACCACCTTAATTGGTCCTCTCCCTCTGAGACTACAATTTTCCTTTTCCCTAGTTCCTCCTCCACCTCTTTCATTATTGTTGTGACCCAGTCTCTATTTTGTTGATTGAGTTTGTCCCAAATCCTCCATATGTTGCTACCATTTCTTTGCTTCAAGTAGTGATGGATTTTTGTTTTTCCTTGCGCTGTCATTTCCTGTTGGAGCTCCTCCTTGTCTGGATTTTCCATTCTAGGTTCTTGTTTCCATGCGTCCTCCCAGAATTTGGTTGTTTTACCATTTCTGACTTCCCAGAAGCTATGTTTATGGATCCATTTCTTGTTGCGCCAGGCGAGATTCCAGATGGTTGATCCCTCCCTTGTGCCCATGAACCAGATGTGATCCTGGTCGTTGATGTTCGGGGCATATTTGGCCTTCCATAGGTTTTGCCACGGTACCAATTTGTCTTTGACCCATCTCCACCAGAGATTTTCCTAGTAGGCTTCGTTGGTTACCTATGGGTCTTGTAACCCCATGCCTCCTTTGATTTTTGGTCTACAAACCTTCTCCCAGGCCACTAGGGCCCATTTCTTTTTATTTTCAGCACCTCGCCATAGAAAATCTCTTTGAATGGCTCTTATATTTTCTAGTATTCCTTTGGGAGAAGGAAACACTCACATCATATACATTGGAATTGCCTGTAGAACCGTTTTGGTAAGGATAAGCCTCCCAGCCAGGCTGAGAGCTCTATATGTCCAATTTTTTACCCTCTCCTGTAGTTTGTTGGTCACTCCTTCCCACATTGTCATTTTTCATGCTCTATCCATCAGGGGGATTCCCAAGTATTTCATTGGGAGATTTTTGTGTTCAAACCCCATAATGTTGGCCAGGTTTCTTTGAATTGCAGGATTAGTGTTGAAGAAATAAATCATGTATTTGGAGTGGTTGATCTCTGCCCCTGAGGCTTCCCCAAATTATTCTAAGATTCTTTTATAGGTATTTGCTTCCTTGACCATGGGTGCGCCATGAAGTAGGGTATCATCAACAAACTGTTGGTGTGTGGAGGTTGGACATTTTTCGAAAGATTTGATGCCTTTCATTTCCCATGTTGCAGTTGCGCTTTTTATGCTTCTGCTTAGCCCTTCCATCATCAAAATGAATAGGAAGGGGGATAGCAAGTCTCCTTGTCTGATGAATCTCGAAGGCCAGAAAGGTTTTGTTAGGGCTCCATTGATTAAAAGTGAGTAGCTTGTCATTGAGACTAGATTGACAATCCAGTTGATCCAGTGTTGTTCGAAACCAAAGGCTTCTAGCGTCTTGGTCATATAGTGCCAACTAATTTTGTCGTAAGCCTTCACTAGGTCAAGTTGGATTATGATCCGCCCTCTCCTTTGGCTTTTCAACATGTGTATAAGCTCATGGGCATGGATGATGTTGTCCAGGATTTGTCTTCCTTCTACGAACACTTCCTGTTCCTGTGAAATCAGTGTGGGTCAGAGAGGTTTTAGTCTATTGAATATGAATTTGGAGATCATCTTAAACTACATTGCATAAAGCTATAGGCATGTAGTAGTTTGGGGTCCTTGCTTCATTTTATTTTGGGATTAGAGTGATCATTTTGGCATTTAAATATTTTAAGATGGAGGTCGAGAGTCTGGAGTCTTCCACCACCCCATAAACATAATGTTTAACCACTTCCCAACAGGCTTTGAAGAATTCCACTGTGAATCCATCTAGACCTCGGGCCTTTCCATTGGACATCTCCTGGACCACTTGGTCATTTTCCTTCTTTGCGATGGGTTTTCTAAGATTGATATTTTGTTCCTTAGTGACCAACCTGGGGATGTGCTGAGTTATCCTTTGTATGGCCTCAGTTCTGTTTTGGTTGGGTTTCTGGGCTATCACCTGGAAGTGATTGACCAATGTATTTTCAATTTCCTTGGGGGATTCTCTTTCGTTCCCATCCTGATCCCTAATTTTCAATATTTTGTTCTGGGTTCTTCTTGCAATGGTTGTTCTATGAAAAAACTTGGTATTCCTCTCTCCTTCCTTTAGCCACCTGATTTTGGACTTTTGCTGCCATAGAGTTTCTTCCTGCAGGCGTCTTTCTTCCCATTCCTGCGTCATTTGGATCTCTTCTATTTTCCGATCCTCTGTGTATCTTTCATCGATGCAGATTTCATGGAGTTTCCTCATTCTGTCCTCGATACTTTTTTTTTTCTTGGTTTATGTTTCCAAAGATTTCGTTGTTCCACTCCTTGAGTTTATGTTTGATGTACCTGAGTTTAGTGTATAGTATGAACATCCTTGTCCCTTGATCCGGTAGTTCCTCCCACCACCATTGGTTGATGTTCTCCTTGAAGGTGGGATGTTCGATACAAAATTTCTCAAATCTAAAAGGTACGTTCTTCGGAGTGGTTTGAATGTTTTCTTCCAATTGAACTGGCCAATGGTTTGAACCCCCCCCCCCATGGAAGGATGCTGCAATCCAAAGTTAGTACCTGCAGAATGATGGATTCTAACACCAAGAATCTATCTAGCCTTGTAGCTACTTGATGGTGATTTAGGCGTTTGTTATTCCAGATGAACTGGCCATTACTGGACCTGCTGTCCACCATCTCCATTGTGTCAACGAAAGACCAAAATTCCTCTGCATCTCTATCTAGTCTCTTGGTGCCCCCTTTTTTCTCCTCAAGTGTAGTGATGATGTTGAAGTCTCTTGCCAGGATCCAGTGGAGGTTTTTGGATCAGGCCTTTAGATTTTCTAGGTCTAGGAGAATTCTCCTTTTTTCCTCCAACATCTGGGGGCCATACACATTCGTGCATAGAATCACCTTAGTGTTACCTATAATTTGCATGTTAACCAAAAGTGTGTGTCTCGTGGCTTCGGCTACTAGTAGGTTCATTGCCTGTGGGTTCCACAAGGTAAAAATACTTCCTGCCATGTGTTGGCCTTCAAAAGCCAACAACTTGTACTTACTCCATTGTGTTTTACTGATTTTTTCCATTCTGTCTACAATGCATTTTGTCTCTTGGATGAAACAAAGGTCAGGTTGTTCCTTCCTCAGTCTATTTTTAAGGATTCTTTGCTTTCATGGGTTGTTTAGGCCTCTGATATTCCATGTTATAGTATTCATTTAAAAATGTGGGGGGGATTTGGGAAAGATTTTTTTGATCTTACTTGAATTTATCAGTAGGGCGCCTAGTTCTTGTAGGGCTACGCTGTTTGATTTCTTGCCTTTCTTTTGCCTTGTCTTCTTGGGTGAATGTTGTGGTTGTCCCTCACCTACTTTGGTTCCTAGGTGTTCTATCTCTCCATGAGTGTGTTTGATCCCTCTAGATTTTTCTTCCTCCCTTAGAAGGAAAAGGTATTGAATGCGATCTAGTTGCTCCGTTGGCACATTGTCTACTCCCTGCCTTTTCCATTGCTCCAATATGTTCAAGAGATCTATTCCTTCCCTTTCCACAATGTCTCTGAGATCAGGATATTCTGTGCCTACCTCACTTGGTGTCATCTCTGAGTCTCTGTCTGACACCTGCATTAGGGTTTTGGTGTCTTCGTTTCCTCCTTCCATAGGACTTGCGCTATCTCCATGTTCTCTCCTATTGCTTGGAATATCTATGTTCTCATGAGTTGTTGATTCCTTAGCTTCTCTAGCTTTTTCCTTTTCCTTTCCTCATTCTTCCCCTTGGTTGGCCCTATCCTGCCCTTATGTTCTCATCCTGGCTTCTGGATTGCTTCCTATTAGGGCTTTTCTTTGTTTCTTGTTTTCTCTATTTTTGTGGTTCAGCTTTACAAACCCGTCCTCATCCTGTTGTGTTTTGGTGTTTTCAATTTTTTTTTTTTTTTTGAGAGGGCATTCTCTGATCAGGTGTCCATGTTCATGGAATCTTCTGCATCTAAAAGGGATATGCTCGTAGTCGATTCTTTGTATCCATTCCTCATCTCTGAATTTCAGGCTTATGGCTTGTGGGAGTGCCCCTGAAACATCCATCTCTATGCAGATCCTTGCATAGGATGTATATATTCCTTTTAGGGTTGCTTCTGATGTCTTAACACATTTTCCCTGCTTGTTCCCTATTGCTTTGAAGGTGGACGATAGCCAGTAGTATAGAGGTAAGGAGTAAAGTCTCAACCAGACTGGGACATTTTTAAAGGTTTCTTTCTCTTGGGGGAATTTTTCCTTCCATGGCCGCATGTACAGCCCTACTGAGGCATGGAAGTATGCCCCCCCCTCAAATAATGTATCCCTATCCTCCAGGTTCATGAAGATTGTTGTGAAAAATCCTTTCGAGCCTAGGTGGAGTTCCACTTCTCCACTTGGCTTCCATTGATATTTTATCCAGTTGTGTAACGTTCTTTCTGTGGGCCACAACCCCATGAACTTGCATATTAGTGCATGCATCTTCATCTGGTCCCGATAGAGTTTTGTTTGTGGGTCTTCCATTATAACCTTGGGTATCAGTGCATTTTTAGGTTTACACGGGTTGCGCCCATCTACCCCACTGGGGTTCATTGGTTCTTGCGCATCATTCTGGGCTTCTCTGGATTTTTCCCCCACGCGATCCCTTTTCTCCTGGTTTCTCTCCTGATTCTTTTTCGATCTTGATTCCGAGGTGCTTGTCAACGGTTCTTTGAAACCAACGCCTCGTGGGCCTTTCCCCTTGTCCACCACTACCTTCTTGTATGAGGGGGTTGCACTCCCGCCCCTTTTGGTAACCATTTTGTTCGCTGCTAAGACTAAGACTGTCAAACCCTAGCTTGCACTTTCTCGAGATCCCCCTAAAGGTAAGCGAACTTGACCTAGTTAAACTTTTTTCCACGACCAGACCACGTTTTTATTCAAATTTGAGCCCAACCAATACACATTAAGTGTTATTTAAATGCTTAAGTTATTTTATAATGATTTATAATAATGTTAGTTTATATATATAATAATGTTTTATTTCCTTTAAAATAATTATAATTTAATTATTACAAACTCATATTATTTTATATTAGTCATTTTTATTTATTTTGTAATTTTTATAATAAAAATATCTAAATAATTAATATAAATTGTGTATTGTTCAATATAGTATAAGGTGATGGGCGCCAATAGCTTTGGAAAGTGAAAAATGATTCAATCTATTTATAAGGTTATGGGTGTTAATAGCTTTGGAAAGTGAAAAATGATTCAATCTATTTATAAGGTGATGGGCGTTAATGGCTTTGGAAAGTGAAAAATGATTTAATTTATTTATATCAACCACTTTTCCATATATATATATTTACTAGTATCTTTCATATTCAATTGAAATGAATAACATTAACATGATTTATATAATTTAAAAAACAAAGTGGTCTACATGAAAAAATATTTCTTACCTAATAACCACGTTTAAAAAACTATATTCTTCATCTCGAGACAACCAAGAAATGAAGATATCAATAGACGCTTCAATGCACCATTTTTTCTAACGATTGCACATTTGCTATCAGCTGGTGTGCAAAGGGCCTTCTTTCGTACTTCTCTTTGATAATCAGAAACATCCTTCCTAAGACTTTCACAACCCTTAATTCTTTGAAACTTATAATTTCTTCCATCTTCATAATGCAATATGCCTTCTACTTCTCATTTATTCTTCACCTTTGGGGTGTAATGGTCTCCGACGACACCCATCAAGCATGCACACTTCTTGGATAGATTTGGCCACGGATAGAGGAAGAGACCAATGAAGCAATCAATTGGGTGAATTAAGACATTTGTGTGTGAGGAGCACCTTGGGTGCACAATGGTGATGCATAACACTAGGGGAGCACACACATTAATTTCCTTAGAATGATTGATGAAGGCTGGGTTGTATTTGGGCAAGAGCAGGGAAACTTGGGAACATGCCCAAGGAGTGGACTCATGAACCTTTGGCAACATGGGCACACCAGAGATTTTGGACAACCCCATCGACACATTCACGAGAAGTCACAACAATCGACACGTAGAAAGAATAAGGCAAAGAGCGCACGCCCAAGGATGGGCATGTCGGTCCAAGAGATGAACAGTTGATGGGCACGCCGACTTTGGATGGACGCACCGGGTCCACAGGAGGGCGCGACGAGTTGGTCCACTGTAGATCCAGGAAGGGGCGCGACACACCCAAGAGATGCAACATTTCACACAAGTGACTCTTGGTGTCCATATAAAAATAAGGGTGCACAACTAGAGGAAGCATAGAGAATTTCTGGCAAGAGATTTGGAGAGCAATTCCGAGGCAAGTATGCAATAAGGAACTGAGGCAGAGTTTCCAAGATGGAAGAAAAGTAACCAAGAGTTAGACGTTTTGGAAGGTTTTGGGGAATTTTGAAAATGAAGGTCTATGGGTGCATGTGTGAGGCAGAACCAAAATCTGTGTTAGCTTGGTGAAATTTTGCAGAAATGAAACGACAACAAGTCTGTGGTTGTCGGCATGTCTAAGGTTCACCACAGTTGGTTGCGGAGACATTTGTGACAGAGAGTTGGGTGGGACGAATCTGTTCATGAGTGTCTTGGTGAGTTGAGGCGAGGCAAGTTGTTTGACTTTTCCATGTTGTAAACCGAGCCGGTAGTGCCAATTGTAACTGTTTCGCAATAACAAAGACTTAGTTCGTTGTTAGGCACGGTTTGTGTCGCCTCTGTGTTTGTGTTTTTTCTTGTTCCCCAATTGTTCTCTTGTTCATGAATGTATGCTTAAATAAGACTAAGTGTTAAACTATGTTAACAACTGTCTAAGTAAGCAAGAGTTGCAATAAAGTAGGAGTGTGAATTGCAGGTAACCTAGAATGAAGTATGGGTATGCTCTAGGGGGATGAAGTATTTTTGGAGTGCCAAGCAACCAAGCAAGAACCATCGTCGACTTCAGAAATTGAACAATCACAAGATTTGTTCTGGTGTACTGTGGGGTCGTGATAGATGATATCAGAGAAAACTTGAGAAACAATTTGGTGCTCTTCACCACTACTGCAGCTAAAACAGTGGTGGGGGAAGAGGGCAAACCTGTTTGGGGAAGCAGGCTGGGCGTAGGCTTGGTGAGGGTTCGACGGACTGACCCGTAGTAGAGGAAACCTGAGCACAAACTTAGTGAGTTGTGACAGTGCAGAGTTGCGAAACGCAATTTGTGGCTTTTGAACAGACCTAGGGGCACTCCTTGAGCAGGCCAAGCAGATAATAGGTTTTTGTAATGAACTTCATCAGTTGTGCAGAATATTTGAGAGATCCTATTCAATGAAAGGTTGTGATTACATGATTAATAGAAGATTACTTGCATTTAATAAATAGGACGTTAGGATTTAACAACTGAGTTTGCCACGTTGATTAATTAGCAGGTGATCTAGCCACGTTTTGGGCATACCCCCATACCACGTCTTTCCGGCCACCTCCCAGCCGTTTCTCTTTCCCGTCGGTTCATGTTTTCCAAGGTTTAAAGAATAACACGTTTAGTGTAACGCACCTTTAAGAATTGTTGTACGCCGTTTCTAATGATTGTAGCCTTGCCACTTCCGCTGCCCGTTGCATATATGTACACGAGAATGGAAGTTTTTGTGTTTACAGGCATAAGAAATTCTTGGTCTTCATCTTCTTCGTATAGATTGCGGAGAGCTGGCAGGTTTTCAAGATTTCTAATTATTTATTTTCTGTTTTTCTTCTCCTTTCCAAATTCTTCAAGAACGCTCTCTGCTGTAATGAGATATTCGTTTCATATTACTCATTTTTATAAACATTGTTTTGATTTTTCTGTGACAGTGTCATAGAGGTTGCGAGAAGACTAATGGATTATTGTAGCAACCTGGTGTTTTCTTGATTTAAGGCCCCTGGTAAGCGCCCTCTGTATGTCGCTAGAGCAATCGGTCCGCTTATACATTTCTCTTTATTAATACCCATTTAAATAATAATAAGGGTAAATTTTCAAGAATAATTTATAAATCCCAAAAGACTTTTACACCTTCATCTTTATATTTCCATTGCTTTACTTCATTTTCTTTCTTATATATTCATTGCTGTTTGTAAGTTATTATTTTAAATAAATTATAATTTAACAATAAATCAGTAAAGATTTGTTATGTTGTTTGTGGAAAGGTATGACCTCTAGTGGATGCCCTAAAACCACGTTTTTTTAAATAGGAATATTTTAGGAGACAACAATATCTATATGTGAATTAGTTAGAAGCCATAAAATCTCCCATGCTTACTCTTTCCTAGGGGAGAAAATCTTCCATGGTTACTCTTTCCTAGGTTAGACAATTTTGAAGGTAAGATATTTTTAGGGCATATTGATCAAGCTAAAACTGTAGGTTGATCGAGCTAAAAGTGAGGTCGAGTTATGTCAAATTAGATTTTTGATGTAATATTTTATTTAGACTGTTATGTAATATTTTTCCATTGAGCTAACCCTTTAAAACATTAGAGAAGAGAAATTTCATTGATTTTCTTAGTAACTTAATAATGTTTTTGAAAATGGTATTAAAAAGAATTTTAATAAAACTTCATATTTCTAATATATTCAATATATGATGCAATGTTTTAGATTCTACTAGCCAAAGTTAAAGGAAACAAGGAAGGAGCTCCAGTAGCTCTACTAAAATTATGAAATAAATTTACTTTCAATAAATAAAAATATCCAAACAATAAAAGGTAATACAATGATACCTTATCAAAGGACACTTATGGTTTTATGCAATCCCTTTAGAGCATAATAGTTGTAAGGACGTCACAAGAGACTGATATTGTAGTTCAAAACAAAAGTATGCATAAATTGGAGTGTCTCAAAATTCCTTTCCACCTAGTCAATAAAGTGAAGCTACATCGAATTTTAATAAAACTTCATATTTCTAATATATTCAATATATGATGCAATGATTTAGATTCTACTAGCCAAAGTTAAAGGAAACAAGGAAGGAGCTCCAGTAGCTCTACTAAAATTATGAAATAAATTTACTTTCAATAAATAAAAATATCCAAACAATAAAAGGTAATACAATGATACCTTATCAAAGGACACTTATGGTTTTATGCAATCCCTTTAGAGCATAATAGTTGTAAGGACGTCACAAGAGACTGATATTGTAGTTCAAAACAAAAGTATGCATAAATTGGAGTGTCTCAAAATTCCTTTCCACCTAGTCAATAAAGTGAAGCTACATCGAAAATAATGGTTTTTCATCCATTAAATTTTGCAAAATGTACATGTCATCATTTTGGTAAAGCTTACCAGATATATCAACTATAAAATCATGTTGTGCCATCATATTCTACAAACGCAAGAGCTTCTATAGCAAGTCCAGACTAACAACAATCTTCTTCAATCTACAAAAATGCTACCCCAAAATTGCCACCTACAAACTTCAATTGATAGTTTAGGCACGGTAAAATAATAGTAGGCAATGAACATCATATTTTTTTCCAGTTACAACATTAGAGGTTTCTCTCCAAAACCTATTATGGACTTTACGTTTGATAAATAAAAAATGCCACAAGATGACACATCTTGGATTTCTTCCAAGGCCTTGTGCAAAGGAATCAATAAATAACATTTCTCTACTCGGTTCTTTCAAAAAAAAAATATATATAGTTTCTAATGATAAGTAAACAAAACAACATCTTTAATTGCCATGTTCACAAAAAATAGTCATTATATAGTCTACCACCTAAGAGATATCCAGTTTGTCAACCTACGACTAGGAATTCCATTTTGTGTGTTCAAATTTCCCTATTTGCTTTTTCCACGCTTCCCTCCCAAATTTCCTTATAGTGTAATTCCAATAAAAGGTAGAAACCTAGACTATTTCCTAAACCAAAATGGGGAATTTTATAACATAAATAGTAAAAAATAAAAAAATTAATTTTAAATGAACCCATCCTACCCTACCACAACTCCAAATAAATAATTCCAATATCAAGTTACAATCTGATCGAGTTGCAAATGTTCAATCCAGGCACCCAAGAAAGAATGGTCAACCTTTTCTATTTGCCACTTGTGCAATGTTTCTTCAAAACAACCTACATTTCCTCCATATTTACCATCTAGAGTAGTTTCCTTACCTTTGTTTGAACCCAAGGAAAATCTAGTTCTTCATGATTGCGAAGGCCAAATGAGGTCAACTTTTTAATTTTTTTTAACTCTTCTCCTTGAACTCCCTAGTCAAATTTACCAGTTGGGGATCCCTAATAAGACCATGAATTGGGAGTCACATGAGCTCCCACGTCACAAGAATCGTGGCTCTATTTTTCAGTCTAGGAAAAAGTAGCAATTCTTGAATTTAAGGTTGCAACCATAGCTAGTGACAAGAGAGACCCACATGCATTATGAGGTGACATTCACAAAATGAGGTTACATTCTACTAAGGGATCCCAACCCATATAAGGAAGATTGTAAAAGTGATTGCATCAAACAATTACCAAGGCCCTAAGGTTCTATTTCATCCTATTTCATGCATCTATGTAATTGGCTAAGAAAATACATGTGAATTTATGACAGGTAGCATCTAGTTTAAAATATGCATATATGCAACGATGATCTTGTGAGCTTTCATTTGGGGACTCATCTAAGAAAATATGGAAGGATAAAGGACCTCTACTATAGGATATGCTACCTTAGAGGAAAACAAGTCTTCAAGATTCATTGGAGCAACAATATTGATCCCATGACTTGGTGGATTTCTAGTGGATCTCAAATTTGGAGCGACAATATTAATCCCATGATCTTAAAATAGCTGGTCATTTTGGATTTATTTAATGGAAATAACATATCCCATATTGGATCTTGGAGATTTAAATATAATTAATATTAGCCTTTTCCATGGTTTGAAATATATACAATTGTTTCAGACATTGAATAGAACCAAAAAAAACTCTGACATTCCTTAGAAGGGTAAAATAAAATGTTAGAATATGGAATGAGCCTAATGTTACTTCTAGGATAAAACCTTGGTGGACTAAAAATTTATCTATTGATAAGGAATTTTGCATTGATCTCTTAAAGTGTGGGATCTATACATTGCATTGCACCTTAACTCTTTCATTTCACAATTACTATTGTTAAAAAAAATATTTTAGATGTGTTTTAACTTTTACAAATGCTTCCAAAGAATTGATTTCAATATTTTATAATATTTAAAATGAAACTACAATGTACATGCTTTATTTTATAGACCTTGCATAAATCAAGGAAACAAATATTGTAACATTGACAATGCACAACAAATCTATTGCAAACAAGACTAAACAAAATAACTCATAACCATTATTTGGTCTCATAAAACATTCATTGATTGATTGATATAATGAGTCATACATTTATATGACATATAGATTTTTTGGCTCGAGACCGATCTCTCAATTGTATTTTCAATCTTAGATTCAAAATTCAAAACCCATTTCCATAAAAAAAAAATCTTGAAGAGATCAACAAAATATTCACCACAAAAGCAAGAGGATATATTGCAAGAATTCAAATAAATTTCCTATTAAAATAAAACCCAAGTGTAGAAATAGAACTTTGTGCTCTACAATTGCTTCAAATTCTAAGAATATTGTGAAAGAATTCCATCAACCCAAACCCCACATTGGAGCTTCTTTCCTTGATTTTGCATGAGGATTTAGAGAGCCTTGGACCCAATTGAATCTATATTAGGTACATTATGTATATGCACTTCGAAATAACACCGAACAATTTATATTATTCGAATTTGGACAGGAGTCCCAGTATGCACAAGCACAAATGCATTTTGAACAACATCATTCCACTGTGGGGAAAATTTAGCACGTGCTAGATTTCCTTCTTTCACAAGCACAAGCACATTTCGACCAACAACATTCCATTTTAGGAGAAATCTAACACTTTCTAGATTTTTTTCTTGCACAAGCACAAACACATTTCAAACAACAACATGCCACTATGGAGGAAAGCTAACGCGTGTTAGATTTCTTTCTTGCACAAGTACAAACACATTTAAAACAACATGATCTAACTTGTGAAGGAAAAGTTGTTTGTGAGGGCGTCTTCCACAATAGATGCTCAAATTTTTGGAAGGACGTGTTGCTAGATCTGAGTGAGGGAGGCTCTTAGATATTAATGATCAACTTGTAAAGAATGGCGCAACACACAATAACAGAAAAAAATTGTAAAGAATGGCGCAACACACAATAACAGAAAAAATTTTCTACAGGAGGTCGAATCCTTGCCTAGCATTTTTACGTTATCAACCCACAAATTAAGAGATGCAACTTGATCATATGCCCAACAAGAAAACTCAGAGATGCGCATTAGTTTCTATGGTGCGCATTCTCTCTTTATAAACTTACTTACAACAAAAACGAAACACCAACACTTGCTCACAACAAAACGAAAACATCAGATCGCTTTCCTCTCTCTCTCACTCGTCTTAGCAAAAAAAAAATCAAAAATATACACAAGAAGAAAGAAAATGCAGGATTCACAAAACTTCATCAGATGTATTAGAGGATTGTATCCCTTATTAAACAAAAAAGGTGATCTTCTACAAATGGTAAATGTCACTTTCTTCTTCTGCATTTCTTTTCGTAGTCAGATTGGAAAGAGAAATTTTTCCACAGCGTTTACCGACACAACTAACTATTCACTAAAATAGACATCACCATTATTTACTTAGACTGGTGAATGATTTATTACAATAAAAGATTGACTGAAGATGACAACAATCATAAAACTATCATAGTATTATTTCTCCTTCTAGCCTTGCTTGTTGCGAATGACTTGTACTATGTTGTGCACCTCCTAAGGAAGGTTGACGTCCTTCCTTATCTGTCCAATTCCTCCATGTTTAGATCTGTAAGCGTCCCTACTTCTACCACCAACAAAGATAACTTTTGTTGCACTGTCTCGATTTTCATCCACTTGTCATGTCTCTAGAGTTTTCCATTGTTGATTGACCAAGTACAGAACATGATGTTGCTTGGCATGATCTGGCATTACTTGCAAGGAAGTTGCGACTGGAGTGTGTTTCTGTGATAAATTATGAATGACACTATGGTTAGCATGTTGTCCGTGATGTTGATGTGTTGAGCCCAACGTAGTCGAAATGAGAGGCATATTTGTGGGTGATCAATACTGAAATCCCAGACAGGCCTCGAAAGGTAAGAAGTATGTGTAAGAGTGTGTGGCCCTGTTGTAAGGGTGCCACTTATGGAAATATAACATAAAGAGGTGTAATTCTTTGGCGTAGTGGTGGTAATTAAATTTGGCCATGGACAAGGTATCAGAGTGGTAAGTCACCGGGTGACCTCCCTATTTACACCTCGCTCCAAGAGAAAACTAAGAGGCAATCCAGAGTAAGGGATAGCGATATTTAATTGTTGCTTGGGTGCAGGAATGGTAAGTGGTAGCTAGAGGACGTTTGATAGTGTCTTGGGTAACCAGACGAGATGACAGAGCATTGGGAAATGATGCATGATGAATGAGATCAATGGATGGATCAAGGGCTCGAGAGGGTGGGAGCTTGGAGGGAGACTATGAGACATTGAAAAATTCTGAGAGTAGAGGGGGTATTGTGGGAGGTGTCGGATTAGTGAGGTTCTCAGGGAGAGCATCATGGGTCAAACACATACAGACATTGTTGGTAATGAAAACAAGGCGAGTGGCTATGGTATTGGTTCGCGGTGGTGGTGAAGTGATAGATGATGAAGTAAGTACATAGGTGCGCCCAACCTGTTTAAGGTGGTATTGATGAGTCTTGGCGTGATACACCGCTTGTCGGTCTTGTTGGTAAGGAATACCGAGAAGGAAATCAACACAATCTAATGGTGACACATCACAGATCACAGTGTCACGGAAAGGACCAATGGTGAATGTGACGTCGTAGCACCAAGAAATATTAATGCGAGGATTTCCCTTTTGTACCCAACCAAGATGATATGGATTGGGGTGTGTGGTGGTGGGGAGTTGCATATGCTGGACTAATTATTATGATATCATATTATTTTGATTTTCATTGTCTAGAATTAAAGTGGTGAGTACATTTTTAATTGGCAGTTGTGAGTGAATAGGGGAACGTTATGGCGACCTAGTTCTGGCATAGTCATGAGAATGAGGGATGGGTCAACTTTGGTGGGGTTGGTGAGAGAGATGAATTTTGGTTTCTCAGGAAACTCAGTGGGTGTGGCCTCTGCAAATAAGGTCTTATGGGGGTGGCCATTTTTAATGGCTCGACAGTCAGCACAGTTATGGGAGTTGGTCTTGTGAAAATTACACCAAACTACATTCTTGGTAGCTGACAAGGAAGAAGGATAAGGTTGAGAATGAGAAGAAGGTGGGTTATCAGTCTAGGTTCGATTTGGAAAATATCGAATGTGAGGAGCCACCTTTCTTTCTACAACCAAGACCCGTAAGAAATCCTTTTCCAAAGAAGTGTTCTCAAAATGATCTACCTCCCACCGAAGAGGTAACAATAAACCATAATTGAACTTAATTATTAATACCTCATCCGGTTCACTAACATGTAGTTGTATGTGTATCTTGCAGAAGGTATCGATGTAGCATTGAACCGACTTATTGGAAAGTTGAAGGAGTTGTAACCACCTTGCGAGTAAATTCTGAAGGTATACTAGAGGGTAGAAGCGTTCTCACAATGCCTGACATAACGTATCCCATGAAACAATTCATTGATTTTTCGAGGACTCGGAGTCTCGAGATCGACGATCAATTATTCACTTTCCAAGTGTGTGTCCCACCAAGTTTGGGCAATTCCGTCGAGTTGAAGACTAACGATTTGCAATTTGGTGGCGTCTTTCATCTAAGACGAGGTGTTGAAATAAGTGGAGAGGCTATGGATCCAAGAATAGAATGTTTCTCCATTGATTTGGCCAACGAACTTGTGTAATTGAAAGCAGGTGTCCAGTTGCATGGTCGTTGGAGGTCTTCGTTGTTGGAGTCAAATCAATTCTTGGAGAGCCAACGTCAAGTATTCCGCTGGACTTGATGTGGCTACAATGGATTCCTCACTAGAGGCTTCTCATCGAGGCGACATGGTCAGTAGCACTGAATGGACCCTGAGGAGGGTGTGAGAGTAACCCCGAGAAGGGTGCACGTAATGCTCAGAGAAAAAACGTGAGAAGAAGAATGAAGAATCAATTTTTTTTTTTTTTTTTGAGTCTAGTGGATGAAGTTCTAGTCCCAAGGAAAGAACTTGATCCGATACCAATTGTTCTGACTTGTGAAGGCAAGGATTCTTGTGAGGGCGGAATCTATAATAGATGCTCGAATTTTCTGAAGGACGTGTTGCTAGATCTGAGTGAGGGAGGGACTCATATATTAATGATCGACTTGTAGATAATGGCACAACACAAAATAAAAAGAAAACATTTCTACAGGAGGTCGACTCCTTGCCTAACATTTTTACATTGTCCACCCACAAATTGAGAGATGCGACTTGATCATATGTGCAGAAAGAAAACTCAGAGATGTGCACCAGTTACTGTGGTGCGAATTCTCTCTCTCTAACACTTGCTTACAGAAAAAACGAAACACCAACACTCGCTAACAACAAAACAAAAACACCAGATCGTGTTTCTCTCTCTCTCACTCGTCTTAGCAAAACGAAATTCGAAAAATATACATAAGAAGAAAGATAACACAGGATTCACAAAACTTCATCAAATGTATTAGAGGGTTGTATCCCTTCTTAAACAATCAAGGCGATCTACAAACAGTAAATGTCGCTTTCTTCTTATGCATTTCTCTGCGCAATCAGATTGGCAAGATAAATTTTCCCACAACGTTTACCGACACAACTAACTATTCACTAAAATAGACATCACCATTATTTACTTAGACTGGTGAATGCTTTATTACAATAAAATATTGATTTACGTTGACAACGATCAGAAAACTGTCATAGTATTATTTCTCCTTCTCCCATTACTTGTTGTGGACGACTTGCACTCTAATGTGCACCTCCTAAGGACAATTGAATTCCTTCCTTATTGGTCCACAACAACACTCTACTATGGAGGAAAGCTGTCACAAGTTATATTTGTTCATGCACAATAAGATACACATTTTGAACAACATATTTCCATTGTGGAGAAAATTTAGTGCATGTTAGCTTTCCATCTTGCACAAGAACAAGCACATTTTGAACAACATCATTCCACTGTGGATGTAAGATAGCTCGTGCTATATTTCCATATTGCACAAGCACACGTGCATTTCGAACATCATTCCACTATGTAGGAAAGCTAACGTGTGCTACCTTTCGATCTTCCACAAGAACAATTTCATTTCGAACAACCTCTTTCCACTGTAGAGGAAAGCTAGCATGTGCTAGATTTCCTTCTTGAACAATCACAAGAGTAATTTGAACAAAATTATTCCACTTTCAATGAAAGCTAACACATGCTAGATTTCATCATCATTCTACTATGGAATAAAGAAAGTGTATTATATATTTCCTTATTGCACAAGCACAAGCTCATTTGGAACAACATAATTCCATTGTGGAGTAAAGATAGCATATGGTAACTTTCCATCTTGCATAAATACAAGCCCATTTCGAACAATATCATTCCACGGTGGAGGAAAGCTAGTGTTTTCTAGATTTCCTTCTTACACATGCACAAGAGTATTTCAAAAAACAACATTTCATTGTAAAGGAAATCTTGTGTGTGCTAGTTTTCCTCTTGCACAAGCACAAATGCATTTCGAACAACAACATTCCATTGTGAAAGAAAACTAGAGTATGCTATTTTTCCTTCTTGTACAAACACAAGCGCATCTTGAACAACATTCCACTGTGGAGGAAAGCTATTGTGTGTTAGGTTTCCTTCTTGCACAAGAAAAAACGTATTAGGAAAAAATTCCACTATGGAGGGAAGCTAGTGTGTTCTAGGTTTCTTTCTTGCACAAGCACAAACACATTTCAAACAAAAACATTCCACTGTGAAGGAAAGTTAGCCAGGGATGATTTTAGGGGCTAAATTTCGCTTATGGGATAATTTTCCATGGTTTTTCCAAAAATGAGATTCTCTATTTTAAAAATAATTCGTCGAAATTCTATAGGATAAAATTATTTTACCTTAAAAATCACCAAAATTTTATAAAAACTATATAAAATACTTAGAAATTTGAATATTTCTAAAAAAATATCGCCAAACATTTATAGTTGACATATGAAGGATTAGTAATATTCGCCAATGTTTCTACATTTTAAAATAAATTTCCATCCTTAAAATCATCCTTGAAGTTAGAACGTGCTATTTTTCCTTCTTACACAAACACAAGTACATTTTGAACAACACCATTCCACTGTGGAGGATAGCTAATGCATGTTAGTTTTCTTTCCTACACAAGCAGAAGAACATTTCAAACAACATCATTCCACTGTGGAGGAAATCTAGCACGTGCTAGTTTTCCTTATTGCACAAGCAAAAGCACATTCTGAACATAATTCCACTATGGAGGAATAATATCACATGTTAGTTTTCCTTCTTGCACAAGCAGAAGCACATCTTGATCAATATCATTCCACTATGGAGGAATGCTAATGCATGCTAGTTTTCCTTTTTGCACAAGTAGAAACACATTTCAGACAATATCATTCCACTGTGGAGGAAATCTAGTGCGTTCTATATTTTCTTCTTGCACACAAACAAACACATTTTGGACAACATCATTCCATTGAGGAGAAAAGAAAGTGTGTGCTAGCATTCCCTTCGACACAAGCACAAGCTCATCTGGAACAACATCGTTCCATCGCGAAGGAAATCTAGTGCATGTTAGCTTTCCCTATTGCACAAGCACAATCTCATATCGAACAACATCATTCCACCATGGGGGAAAGATGGCACATGTTATCTTTCCTTCTTTCACAACCACAAGTGCATCTCAAAAAACATAATTCCACCATGGGGGAAGGCTAGAGCATGCTAGCTTTCCCTCTTGCACAAGCACAAGCACATCTCGAACAACATCATTACTGGGGGGAAGCTGGCACTTGTTATCTTTCCCTCTTGCACAAGCACAAGAGAATATTGAACAACATCATTCTACCATGGGGGGAATCTATAGCATGCTAGCATTCCCTTTTGCACAAGTACAAGTGCATATCGAACAACATCATTCTACCATGGAGGAAAACTAGTTCTTTTTTAGTAGCTTTCCCTCTTGCATAAATACAAGCACAAGCACATCTCGAACAACATCATTCTATCATGGGAAAAATATACTGCATGTTGGTTTTCCCTCTTGCATAAGAATGAGCGCAAATGCATCTCGTAAAACATCATTCCATCATGGGGGAAAGCTAATGTGTGCTAACTTTCCCTCTTGCACAAGCACAATCGTATCTCAAACATCATCCTACCATGGGGGAAAGATAGAATGTGCTAGATTTCCCTCTTGCACAAGCATATATTCATCTCAAACAACATCATTCCACTACGGGGTAAAGTTGGTGCCTACTAGCTTTCTCTCTTGCAAAATCACAAGCGCAACTTGAACAACATCATTCCTCAATGGGGTAAAGCTAGCACATGTTAGCTTTATGTCTTGTAGAAGCACAAGCGCATATTTAACAACATAATTCCATTGTGGGGGAAAGATATCGTGTGCTAGATTTCCCTCTTGCAAAAATAGAAGCACATCTCAAAAAACATCACTCTAGCATGGGGGAAATCTTGCACATACTAGCCTTCCCTCTTGCACAAGCACAAGCACATCTCGATCAATATCATTCCATTGTCCAGGAAATCTAGTGTGTACTAGTTTTCACTCTTGCACAAGAACAAGTGCATCTCAAACAACATCATTCCACCATGGACGAAAGCTAGCGTGGACTAGATTTTTCTCTTGCACAAGCACAAGCACATCTCGAACAACATCATTCCATTGTGAGGGAAATCTAGTGTGTGCTAATTTTCCCTCTTGCACAAGCACAAGCTCATCTCAAACAATATCATGTGTGATATCTTTCCCCCTTTCACAAGTGAATCTCGAAACAACATCATTCCACCATGGGGGGAAGCTAGCGCATGCTATCTTTCACTATTGTACAAGCACAAGCGCATCTCGAACAACATCATTCCACTGTGGGGGAAAGCTAGTGCGTGCTATCTTTCCCTCTTGCACAAGCGCAAGCGCATCCTGAATAACATCATTCCACTGTGGGACATGCTAGATTTCCCTTTTGCACATAGACAAACACATCTCAAACATCATTCCATCGTGAGGGAAATATATCGAGTGTTGGCTTTCCTTCTTACCCAAGCACAAGCTCATCTCGAACAACATCATTCCACCATGGGGGAAAGTTAGCGCATGCTAGATTTCCCTCTTGCACAAGCATAAGTGCATCTTGAACAAAATCATCCCACTGTGAGGTGTGCTATCTTTCCCTCTTGTACAAGTAGGAGCACATCTCGAACATCATCCCACCATGGGGGAAAGCTAGTGCATGTTAGTTTTCTCCCTTGCACAAGTAGAAGCGCATCTCGAACAACATAAAGCTAGCACATGCTAGCTTTCCATATTCCACAAGTAGGAGTGCATCTCGAACAACATCATCCCATCATGGGGCAAAGCTAGCATGTGCTAGCTTTCCCTCTTGCACAAGCAAGAGTCCAAAAGTAAGCGGGGCAAAAATATTTGCATTATTCTTTACGACATCCTTCCACACATTTATATGTATGGATTTGTTTGAACAGGTGAAAGCGATTTGAGTCGTTATTTTATTCAAATACTTTGGTATTAGATTCTTACCATATAGTTGTAAGAATCGAATTGATTGATGAGCTATAGAAGGAAAAATGTGCATATACGGAAAAAAAAAATGCGCATTTATGGAAGCTATCTTCCATATATGTACATTTTGTCTTCCGTATATGCGCATTTACGAAAGCCAAAATGTGCATATACGGAAGCTCTCTTCCATATATACAGCTTCTGTATATGTGCATTTTGGGTTCCATATATGCGTATTTACAGAAGCCAAAATGCGCATATACGAAAGATAGAATGCACATATATGGAAGATAGCTTTTGTATATGCGCATTTTGTCTTCCGTAAATGCGCATATATGAAAGCCAAAATGCGCATATACAAAATATCTCTTCTGTATATGTGCATTTTGGCTTCCATATATGCACATTTACGCAAGGAAAAAATGCGCATATACGGAAGAAAAAATGCGAATATACAGAAGAGAGATTCCATATATGTGCATTTTGGCTTCTGTATATGCACATTTACGGAAGCCAAAATGTGCATATACAAAAGCTCTATATACATAAAAGATCTTTCGTATATGCGCAGTATGGCTTCCGTAAATGCGCATATACGGAAGACAAAATGCGCATATACAAAAGCTATCTGCACTTCCATATATGCGGATTTTGTCTTCCATATAAAGCTTCCATATATGCGCATTTTTGTTTTCCATATATGCACATTTTTCCTTTCGTATACAGAAGCTCTCTTCCGTATATGTGCATTTTATCTTACGTATATGCTCATTTATGGAAGCCATACTGCGCATATACAGAAGATCTTTTATGTATATAGAGCTTCCGTATATGCACATTTTGGCTTCCATAAATGCGCATATACAGAAGCCCAAATGCACATATATGGAGTCTCTCTTTCGTATATTCGCATTTTTTCTTCCGTATATGCGCATTTTTTCCTTGCGTAAAAACGCATATACGGAAGCCAAAATGCGCATATACTAAAGATATATTTTGTATATGCGCATTTTGGCTTTTGTATATGCGCATTTACGGAAGCCAAAATGCACATATACGGAAGCTATCTTCCATATATGCGCATTCTATATTCCGTATATGCGCATTTTGGCTTCCATAAATACACATATATGGAACCCAAAATGCGCATTTACAGAAGCTCTATATATGGAAGAGAGCTTCTGTATATGCACGTTTTGGCTTTCGTAAATGCGCATATATGGAAGACAAAATGTACATATATGGAAGAGAGCTTCCATAAATGGGCATTTTTGTTTTCTGTATATGCACAGTTTGCCTTCCATATACAGAAGCTCTCTTCTGTATATGTGCATTTTGTCTTCCGTATTTGCGTATTTACAGAAGCCATAATGCGCATATACAAAAGATCTCTTTCGTATATAGAGCTTCCGTATATGTGCATTTTGGCTTCCTTAAATGTACATATACAGAAGACAAAATGCACATATATGGAAGCTCTCTTCCTTATATGCTCATTTTTGCTTCAGTATATCCGCATTTTTTCCTTCCGTAAATGCACATATATGTAAGCCAAAATGCGCATATACGGAAGAGAGATTTCGTATATGCACATTTTGGCTTTCGTATGTGCACATTTACGGAAGCCAAAATGCGCATATACGGAAGATATCTTCCATATATAGAGATTCCATATATGCACATTTAGGGAACATTTTTATGTATATACAAAAGATCTCTTCCATATATAGAGCATAACCTCCACCACAGACCAAAAATGGGTTTATGTAATTCTTGGAGTCCCCCCAAGAAGCTCATGTAAATATTATTCTCCATTAAAAAAGAATGGATAAATAAAGTATAAGGTAAATACTTATACCCTCAATCCCCCTCTCTTATGGAATCATAGCCCCCTATAACTCTTGTGCTTGTTCGTCTAGAAGCCAACGATGTGTTTTAAATTAATCATGATCAAAACATTACATTTCCTAGGCACACTGGCCTATTAATAATTGTTAAGACACTCTGGCCTTTCATAACTTAACAAAGTAAAATATTTAATACGGGGTTCAAAATCGGGGTATTACATTTCCCTCTCCCTTTTTTTGGCACTGTCCTCAGTGAATATAAAAAACAAGAATCAAAATTCCAAAATTTATTCAAAAAGTTGTAGGTACTCTGCCTGCATGGCATATTCATGTTCCCAAGTAGCATCCTCAGAACCGTAGTTGGTCCAATGGAATTTTACCAACTTTATAACTCAATTTCTGAGCATTTTGACTTTTCTGTCCAATATTTGCATTGACTGGACCTGAAAGTCTCCCATTGTCTCTACGTGAATCAGATGCCAATCGATAACATGGTTAGGATGTACATATATTTTTAGCAAAGAGACATGAAATACATTATGCACATTCTTACCCAACCTCTTGTTCGCCTCCATTGGACTGCCCCTGATCATCTGCCTTCCGATCCGATGGTCCATATCTCCCTCGATCCTACAATCGTGATCGCTCCCAAATTCAAAAGGAATGGTCATGACTGCATGATATTTTACAAAATATATCTAACATTCCGACTATTGTGCAATCTCTGCAACGCCATTTCTTATGAATCGGTCACCGGGGAACTAAGGGGGAAGGGAAAGAAAGAGGTATTTTGGAACTTTGGTGGTCCATAGGTCCAGTTACCCGATGTGACAAACTCCCTTCTGAGCTTACTAAGAGATATCAAAAGGTGAGATCTCTTGAACCTCTAATCCAACGACTCACATTTAAAGTGCCTATTCAAAGGTTTAAGCTAGAGAGGGTCCCACGCTTGACCCGCGCAAATCTTGTGTGATTGATTATTGATGTCGATCATGGGATCACCATCATATTCTCATCACCTAATATGGAAAATATATAGAGTTTAATCTAAATTACACAAGAACCTACAAATATTTATACTCCTCCATTAAACAAAACAAAAAAAAGCATTAAAGCCATTACAACCAATCATTGTGAAATACAATGTGCAAGACAACAATAGAATATGTACTGAAATAATTGTTTGGATTGTGAATTACTTCATATAAAACATCAAAAGAAAACTTATCTATTCAAACACATGAACATTTGGAATGGAAGCCACATAGCATTTCAAGGTTGTGCCATGATATGAGAAGGGTAAGGGTTTACTTATTGATTTTATTTTCCATAAATTCAAAAAATAGTTTTATGACATATAATTAAAAAAACAAATAATAAACAACAACTCAACATTTTTCGTAAGGGTGTAAGTTTAAACAAATAATGCTTGTTCAAAAGTATTTCTTTGTTATTAATACTCCATTAGCTTGACCATTCCATGATCATCCTTCTCACCATTATGTGGAGAACCTTTTACGAGAATCCCAAGTAAGGTTGCAATTCTAATATAGTTTTAAGTCCATACAATCTTTGCTCAATTAGGAAAAAAATGATTCAATTTAAGTTCACCAAGATGACCATAATAGGGCTTGATCTCTATCTTTTCTTCCATTTTAAATAGGTGTTGAAATGATTGGTTACTGGAGTCTCCTTCTTTAGGCTTTAGTTCTTCCTTCTCTTCCCTACACTTGTGATTTTCTAGATTCTCATGAGATTCAGACTTCACATCAAAATGTTAGACATAAATCTAAGCAAGACATGAAGAGAGTAGGGATAATTTTCTTCCATCTACCATTTTTGAAAAAATCAAAGCTTTCTCTAATGATCAAGCATGTCTAGCTTGATTTCGATACGATATTCAAATCTTATGGATGCTTGGTAAGAAAAATCCCTTGTTTCCTTTTTCTCAATCATTCCTAAAATGCGAGGTGTGATCGTCATAATGGCCAAAATCATGCATGTGTTCCTGGGAACGTGCTTTTGTTGCATATTGATTGGAGGTTGATATTTTATCGAATATGTCACATTAGGAATGCATTCATGTTCCTAGAAACATGCACGTTTTCTGATGTGAGCACATTCATGCCCAACGCATTGCCACTTTATCATCCATCAACTTCATGCACTCACCCTAATGTTGGAGATGGACAACACTCAATTTTTTTGGTGAATTTTATTCCAACCATATTGAATTGAAGTAGTAAGATAGTGGTATAGTGACAAAAGAAATGAAATTGAAAACTTTCATAATAATTTAAAACATTTTCAAAAAATTAATATTTTTTTATAGGATATGGACATGCTTGAATTTGATATTTAAGAATGAGATTTCAACATATTAAGTATATGTCACTACTATATGATTGGGACATGAGGCATGGAAACCATTGTAATAAGATAGTGGTTTAAAACAAGTCATTGAAACTACTTGGAGACTTATAAGCCATGATATAAGGGATGATACTTCAATCGTTGAGGGGGATTTTTCCTCATTAATATTGAATTCAGATGACAATGAAACCACTTGGATACTTGCATATTAATTAAAATTCAAGTGATGGAAGATTAATATATTGACATAAGGGATAACACTAAAAATTGTTAGGGACTTCAAGTTGATGCCATAATTGATAATGTTGAAATCAAATGGGGGACTTACACCCCAATTTTTATAATAGTGAGATGATAATGAAACCATTTTAGAATCTTTGCACTCCTATAAGTGTTGGAGCAAGGGGGTAGTAAGATAATGGGACAAGGGATGGAACTAAAATGAGTTTGGGGACTTTTCATGGTAATATGGTTGCATAGGGGATGGCAACAAAATTGCTAGGGAGACTTGCACCCCAATTAGTATTTGAGTGGCCACCTTATTGGGGACTTGGAACCCAATGCAAAAACATTAGTGTAATTGGAATAAGAGAATCACTTAGTCTCTTAATTGGAGATGGAGAAAAGAACCACTTAACTGCGTGGGAACTTGCACTCTAATTTTTATGGGAGTGAGAAACCCACTTGGGACTTGCACCCCAATTAGTGCCCAAAAGTATATTGTTAATAAATACAACCTAGTTAGTATAGGAGTTAGAGAATTGCTTAAGGTGCACACTAATTTGTATGGAAGTGAGAGAACCACACCGTAACTTACACCCCTATTGGTACCCAAAAGTATGTCCTTGGGGAATTGAAATCTAATTAGTATAGAAGTAAAGGAGATGCTCGGGTTGCACCTTAATTTACATATAGGAGTGAGAGAACAACTTAATGACTTTGCATCTTAGTTAGTGCCAAAAGTATGTTCTTTGGATTTAAACACTAATTAATATAGTAACAAGGGAACCACTTGTGGTGCACGCTATTTTTATAAGAGTAAGAGAACCACTTATGGACTATGACACCCCCATTAATACCCAAAAGCATGTTCTTGGAGACATCCACCCTAATTAGGATATGAATGAGGGAATCGCTTGGAAATTTACACCCAAGTATGTTATAACATGAATTTGTATAGGATGGCCAGAGAACTACTTGTTGACTTATACGCCCATGAGTATTGAAAAGTATGTTATTGGAGCTTGCACCCTAATTAATATAAGAGTAAGGGAATCATTTCGGGATTTTCATCCAAATAGGTTATAACCCTAATTTGTGTAGGAGTAAAAGAACCACTTAGGGACTTATCTAACACCACCCTATGAGTACCAAACAATATGTAGTTACAAACTTGCATTCTCATTAGTATAAGAGTGAGGGAACCACTGTAAGGTTTTGCACCATAATTATGTTATAAGAGACTTGCAACCTAATTAATATAGAAGAGAGGAGAGATTGGCGTATGAGATCCCCTTACATCGAGTTAATAATAATAATAATAATCTAATTGTAAGGTCACTACCCAAATTGGCATATGAGATCCCCTTCTTTATGGGGCAATGAACCCCGTGACTCCTATTTGATTGCTAAAGTTTAAAAAGAGATACATACCCTACCTAGTGTGGATTTGAACTTGTAACCTTTTATGAAAAAATACATATTTGAATTATTTTTTTAAATTGAACAAATTTATCATATAAACATTATTTTATAAATATTTTATATATCACCATCATTATATATATATATATATATATATATATATATATATATATATATATATATATATATA
>JZKD02S1616747.1:127877-145763 GCA_000966675.3 Picea glauca
GAATGGGTTGAACCTCTTCGTGAGGAATTTGATCATAAATGCTGATCATTAATTTGCGTTCCCGTGGCCGTCAATGAAACCATAAATGCTGGCGACAATTGCAACTGACAATCTGTGTTTTGTTACAATGGGATTATCATATCCTGATGATAGATATGCTCATCATTTGGAATGTGTCCATAGTTATCTAGATGCTCCTAGTCGTCCTTATAGTGGAGCTTCTGAATCAAAACGTCTGTATTCTGATCATTCAAGCATCTCCAGACAGAACCCAGTTATTGGGAGAAGATCTCCAATGCTAGTTTACAGCGTATCTATGAAAGGTATACATGGCAGATTTATGCCGAAAGATTAATGGCGTTGTATGGAGTTTATGGCTTTTGGAAGTATGTATCAAAACTTGAAGAGACCGAGAAAAATATCTGCCTTTACATGGAGCAATGGGGCAGGAGAAACTCTGAGTATAACTCATTGGGATGTGATAAGGTAATCCTCCATAATTCAAGTCAACAAAAGAGAGACTGTCGGGATAGTTGTTGAGTTGAGGGGACGTGAGAATCTTGTGTGTTCTCCATTTGGAATGGAGGTGGTTCCATCACGTATTACTGGAGTGTTGATTGAGCATGGAGGTGTTATAATGAAGTGATGTGTATGTGTCCATTCCGTCGGACTCACACAGGGTTGATTGTGAGAAGTGTGATTGAGTTGTGATATTTTTATTTTTTTGGTTTGAAGGTGTGCATAGTTATGCCATTTAAGTTATTTGAAATGTGTGTCACACATGTAATTGCAAGTCTATGTAGTGGTTATAGAGAATACTTAAGTATGTACCTGGTATAAGTTATGTACTTGAGCCATTGTATACCCTCTAATGTGAAAAGTTCATGGTGATTTAAAAACCACTATGTAAAGCATGGTTATAGGTAATCCGAGAAAACCTGGTGCATGGTTGAGGGTAATCCGAGAAAACCCAGTGCATGGTTACAAGTAATATGAGAAAACCTGGTGCATGGTTGAGGGTAATCCGAGAAAACCTAGAACATGGTTACAGGTAATTCGAGAAAACCTGGTGCATGTTTGAGGGTAATCCAAGAAAACCCAGAGCATGGTTATGGGTAAGACGAAAAAAACCGAGGTTGATGATGATGTGATAAAGGGGGAGGTATGAGGAAGAATGGTTGAATGAACCATGTAACTGAAAAGGATTCCTAGAGAACTGGCGGTTACAACGGTTGATGACCCATGTATTCCGGTAGATGGATTTATTTTTATATGGACATCAATAATCAGATGCAGGTACAAGATGAAGCAAACGAAGATATGACCACATAGATATTTAGATAAGTAGTCATTAAGGGAGAGTGTTGGAATATATAACTCCTACTTATCTAATATGCTTGCTAATGTATTGAGAAGTAGAGGTAATATATATGTGAGTTGTGTGATCCTATTCTTAGGAGGTTGTTAGAGAGTTAGATTGGTGAGATCCTTGTTTGGTGTGTGGTTGAGAGAATATCTCAACCTCTCCAGTTATCTTTGGAATAAGTTAGAACAGATAACCACTCTATATAATAGAGTCCAATGTATTGATATTAATAAGTAATTGAATATTTTTGTATTATACTCTACTCTTCCATTTTATCAAAGACATGCTTGAGCAAGAATACCAGGCTGTAAGACCTCCTTCTGCAACAACACATATACCATATAAGTCTAATTTCAATTCCAGCAACCTTACCCCCACGTACTATTTTCTGAAGACAGAGCATTCTACAAAATAACATTTTGAATGTGAGAATGAAAAGAGGTTCTCTTCAAGCCAAAGGGGGATTGGAAGAATGAAATGTCTAGTTTTAGTGCAAAGGGAGACTCAGATTTACAATCTAAAATTCCAGACACCCTTAGCATTGAGGCACTTATTTATGTACTAAGGTTGAGTAGAAATTTTCTTTCTGTAGATCATATTTCATTTGTAAACCACCATATTGTACAATTCAAAGATGACAAATATCTTGTGAAAAATAAGAGTAATGATGTCATTTCAATAAGCTATGGGGATAATGGGCTATACAAACTTCAGGGGAAGTTTGTCAAAAAATATATCATTCTGCAAATGTATTGGAGGTAATTCATATGTTAAAGATAAAGCATGAATGCAAGGGACATTTGGGTTATGATTTTCTCAAGAAGTTGCATGGATTAGTTGTAAATTTACCTGCTTTTACCTCTGATAACTTCACTTGGAAAACATGTGTCTATTGTAAACAACATAAACATAAATTTGATAAAATCACAGAACATGGAACACAAGGACTTATGGACATTGTACATTTAGATATATGGACCCAATGTTGGTACAGTGGCTCAGGGAAGCTAAGTACTTTATCACATTCATTGATGATTGTATATGAGGAAGGTTTGGGTGTACTTCCTCAAGAAGAAGTCTCAGGCCTTAGAGACTTTCAAAGAATTCAACGTTGGAATAGAGAGAATGTGGCAGGCAGATAAAAGCATTGAGGACAAACAATGGAGAAAAAAGTTCCAATGAGTTTACAGACTTCTGCAAGAAGAACGGGATTTGGGAAGAGTTATTGCACCTTATACTCTAGAACAGAATTATGTTGCAGCAAGGAAAAACATAACATTGATCGAAAGGGCTAATCCAAGGATGAAGGTGAAAGAATTGCTTGATTATATTACAAGTTATTTGTTGTATCATAAAAATTCATTTCCCAGAATGCTAGACATGTATATAGCTATCCTATAAATCCACTCATGGATATTGGTTAGTGCCTCCAACTATGGCTAGACAACCTTATAATTGAGACCAAATCTAATAATGTTCCCATGAGCTTGAGACAAACTCACCTTTCATCTTTAACATGTTTTTAGAACAAGTTAGCATTTTCATAATGTTCCTGTCATGTAACAGACCAATATAGAAACTTGCAAAATTTTCCAAATCTGCCAGGCTAGGCCAACAGTAAGCAAATGAATGATGGGATCCATAAACCTAGTTCTTTAAGTGGGTCTAATTCAAATACAAATGGTGGAAAAAAAAGTTCTATGGAAGTATCATAATGTAGATAGCATGCATTTGAAGTGTAGCGACATATATAATGATGAACTCTATAAACGACAGTAGAGCTCTGCCTACATTGACACACATGACACTTCATTTTGACCTTTATAAAGGTATTATAATACACATAAATAAGAATATCACTAACAATCCTACATAAACTTCATAAATAAGCTAATGCCTGTATCGTAGGCAAGGCAGATTGTTCATCTCTAGCACTGTTGTTTTGGGGGCTTACAATTAAAATTAATTAAAACGACATTCTAATTTTCATGGTAGCTTTTTGTTTCTCTTAGTTATAGTTGTCATGGTTCTGGAGCTATTTCTGAAATGACGAACATTCTCAAACTTCATGGTTAATATTGTCGGTGCTCCTTTTACTAGAAAAAGCAAATTTCTAACCCCCGCAATTTACATAAATAAATTATCTCTTGTATCGATATGCAACTTGAATTTTCCATTGCAGTTTAATGAAGAGGTAGATAATAAGAGAAAATTAGTAAACTAATAACCTATTCATCAGTAATGTATAAGATGTTGAAGATACTGCAGTAGATTTGGGTCTTACATAAGTCAGTTTTTTTTTTTATGTTACAATGAATGTTTATGTTGAATTTTAGGCGATTTCTCATAAATATACAGATCATAATTACATTGTTGTCTCTGGCAATCATGAACGGGGCACATCTGTAATTTTTAAAAATTTAGTGAGTTTTTTATTTTTAGAAGAATTAGCAAAATTCACTGCTAACTTGCTTCGAATACAAAACTTTACCATTTTTGGTCCTAGACTTGTTTTTCTTCAAGTCTCTTGCAAAGCACTCTCTGCACGGAATGTTAAACTTGGTTGGCAAATAAGTTTCAATGACTTGGTGTTAGTAAATCGCTAGTGCTTGGTGTCACTAAATCGATAGTTCTTGCTGCTACAATTTGGAAAATAGGGTATGCTAGGCACTTTTGTGAGCTATGCTAATCACAAGGTGTTATTTCACATGATCCTTTGTAAAGATACCAAGAGAATTTATCTTTCTTGAAAGTAACGGTAATTCAATCACCGTTCATTAATATTGAAATTCACAAAAATTGTTTGCTCTGTTTATGCAATAGACAAACCCGCTACAGGATGTTACATGGGTTCACTATATGATTAAGAAATCACTGATATGTTCCTTCCATTATGTACATTTGCATGTTATTATACTGTTTCATAAGAGACAGAAAACTAGGAAAACCTAGTGAAGCAGCTAAAGTGATAGAAAACTCAGCAGTTAACCCAAAACCCACTTAAGAAATGTGAATTTACAACAAAAAATTCCCTGCATCATGCCTTGAACATATTCATTGACTTCTTTAAAAAAAGCAGAGGCTTAGCTAAACCTTTATGCAGAAAAGGTCTCAGAAGATTACACTTTCTTCTCCCATTTTATTGTTCACATTGCATTTGGTTGGAAAGTTACTTTGTTAATTTGGAATCAAACATTCGTGGAAGGACACGAGTTTACTTACCTGGACCTGCATTTCATTGAAGAATTCAAATGCTTCATAGGATTTCCCATTCCCTCTATACATAACCAGATATCACAGTGTTACATGATACCACAACTTGCTTAGGCATTTTGTCAAACTATTGGTGTGCATCCTCAATGCTCCCAGATTTGAAGTACCTCAACAT
The DNA here is from genome assembly GCA_000966675.3 of Picea glauca. Classification (NCBI taxonomy): domain Eukaryota; kingdom Viridiplantae; phylum Streptophyta; class Pinopsida; order Pinales; family Pinaceae; genus Picea; species Picea glauca. Next base: position 132,632 of record JZKD02S1616747.1, read on the forward strand.
AATTGTATTCCGTGAGAACAAAGTTCATTTAGACATTTTGTCAAACACTTAATGTGCAACTACCAGCTCATGCACTTTGCATGCATCCTAACAACGCGATTCCGTATAAAAATATTGAGCTAGAATCCCTTGTTAATGATATGGGTATGAACCTTCATGTTGTCTGCAAATATTATGGTATCGATGCAGAACTGCAAATATTCTAGTATCAATGTAGAACTACAAGAGACAGTCGTAGTTGTTTGGAGTTCGTGGAAATGCTTCTATTGTCCATTCGAGCCAAAACTTTGGTTTACTCGACCCTCTTACATAGGCATAAGAGCAAACCCAAAAAGAGTATATTGGCATGGACATCATAACAATCCCTTTCTGTTGAGAGATTGGCCAGAGTGGAATAGAAACCCAAAATCCATTCTGTAAATTACGATTTCTCCAGTGTGTTTTTGGAACAAAGAAACTCCCTTTTTGGTGTATTTTATTTATTTTATGATTTCCCTCTTGTTTTTGGGTGTATTTAATTTCTTTTCCATTTTTTTTTCAAATTTACAAATTTTACTTTCATTATAAATGTAATAAAATAAATTTTGGCAACATGTTTGTTTGGTGAGTGTTCCCTTCCTAATTTATGGGTTTATTTTGTGGGTGTGTGTGAGTGGAACAACAATAAGATACAATTATCCTTCTATGTTTTATAATTGCTTATATGACTATAAAATATTGTCCTCTTTTTCTCATTTTGGCGATGGTCGGACTAAAAACACTTGGACAAAGTCGTGTTAGAGTGAATTTTTTTTATAGAAATAACAATACGCCACAAAATTATATTCACCTATTTTTATTAGTTTCATTTTTAAAGAATTTATGCAAGGCTTCGAGAACTCTAACATTGTATTAATAAATTGTGTGCTTATAATCAATTGAGAAACTATGAACTATAAACGACTTACTTTAACTATGAAAGAGAGATTTAAACCTCACACCTTGTATATTTATATTGACAAATGGTAGGTACCACCTTTGACTAACAACACTAGATCAATATAGTGAATAGAAATACAAATTAAATGTGAATTTTATTAATGTCCATGAATGACCAAGATGGCTCAATGACGCATTGAAATTAGGTCATGTGTCTTGAATAATTGAATGCAAAGTGGAGAAAGACCCTAAACAAGCTACTAGATCTGAACTTTGGTGCTTGGTAATTTTAGGGGTCAAGGATTTTATGTTGTGTAACTAGATTACCTAATTAGCTAATATTGATCTAGATCAAAATCAATCCATCCTCTGTTGCACTTCAACTCTCTATCACCATGGGCTCTCAACACTTTTTCATTGTGTGTCCCTAGAACTAAATCATCGTGTGACTGCTATTGTGAATAATGTTTTTTATCACCATTCATCTCAATGATTAGGTCACCATGGCGTATTCTTAGCTATGTCATAGAAATCAAGGAGGGAGGGAGGGTAGTCAAGGAAGCAAAGATTAAGGTAGTTGGGTCTGTGTAGTGGGGGAAAAGGTTTATTGGGCTTGCATACTGTGGGTAGAGGCTTATTTTCTAGCGTTTTTGTTTTTTAATGGTGCTTTTGTTTAGTTTTTTTATTTTTATTTTTTTATATACCTCTTAACCCCATCCATTGTGAGCATCCTTGTATGAGGAAATAGAGCCTCAGACACATCACCCCACAAATTAGGGTGTCTAATGTACCAATCCATTGTTTTATTCAATCCCTCTTCCCATTTAATCCTTTCAGACCACCACAAATCCTTGATTTTCTTATCAGCCAAATAATATCTCTGGTTATTGAAAGTCCCGCTATATACAAACTTTATAAAATTCTTTGGATCCATTGAAATCAAATTACTCATATCCTTAGCCACATAAATGACCCTTCTTTCCTTCTGTGTACCAATATTATACACATGACCAACTTCAACTTTATGTAGAACAAATTCAAAAGACTCAACCACATCCTCATAGTACAAATAACTCCTAACATTGGATCCATCACCATGAATCCGGAGTGACCTACCTTGCATTGGAAGAAGAATGAAATTGGGTATGAGTTTTTCATTAAACTGATTAGGCCCATATACCTTGTTACCTCTTGTGGTGATCACAAGCAAGCCATAGGATCTTCCATAGGCCATGGCTATCATCTCTGCTCTTTCCTTTGTTATAGAGTAAGGATTGGTGGGTAGAAGTTGACAGGCCTCATGATTTCCCTCAATGACATCCATCTTTGTTTCACCATAAACTTCATCAATGCTTACATGAATGAATCTTCTGATCAGTTTGATCACTTTGCATGCTTCAGGAAGGACATGAGTACCATACATGTTATTATTTGTAAACTCAAATTTGGTCCCAAATGAATTGTCCACGTGGGTCTGGGCTGCAAAATGCATTATAGTATCAATTTGTTATGTGATCAAAATATAATTTACTAGATCTTCACTCCCAATATCTTCCTTCACAAACTCGAAATTGGGAGAAGAACTAGAGGGAAAAAGATTCTCCGGGTCTGAGCAATAGACGAGTTTGTCCAGTACCACAATATTGTATTGTGAGTATTTCCTCACCAGTTTGTTGGCTACTGAGATGCAATGAATCCCACAACACTAGTGAAAAGAATATTCTTGGGCACATATCCTCCATTACCATTTTCCATTTTTCCCACATATCGTTATTTTAATCACAACCAAATAAAAGAAATAAGAAAGCGTGTTGCAAAGTTGGATGCAATTGGGCCTATACCTTCCAATGGCAGTAGAGGTCTTGATAAATGAAAAGCAATGCAGAGAACCCATATAAAATAATTCAACGATGTGGGTGACCTCAACATTCAGTGGAAATACCTAGGGTTGTCCATACATTATGAAGGTTTTGACTTAAAGCTCACATTTAGGAAATCAATTATATGATCAAAGAACTACGCTATAGGGTAAACTGTATTAATGGTACCACTAGACAAAGTGAATGTGCCATGTGCCTTAATATGTATGGAGTCTTTGTTGCAAGCACCCATACATGAAAACTTTTACATGGTTGTTGTCGACATTCTCTGTCATTGGTCTCTAACAACTGCAAATGAAAATTGGATAGTATTTCACAGTGGTAATCAACAATGGGAAATGCATGCCAAATGGATACGAATTATTTTCATTGATTGTTGTACACATGGATAGTTGAGAATCTCATTGGAGAAGATGACAAAAAGAAAAAAAAAAGATCAATTCCCATAGGTGACCTGTTGATCTCATAACGAGTATATTTTTGAATAGTAAGATCTATTACTATTTGTGAGATTTATGTTACACTCCAAACACAATTTGAATCCTTGTTTTTATGGTTAAGAATAACATAAATTTGTTGATTATAATTATGTGGTTTAATATTGTAAGTACATTGTCCTCTCTATTTCTAATCACAACAATACAATCATTATTGGAAAATGATCTCTAATAGTTCTATAATATCACAACCATCTTTCATGGTCCAATAATTGCATTTAGAGATTGTTTAGTGAGATAGGGTTTTCCATACATTTTGAAGGTTTTGGCTTAAAGCTCACATTTAGGAAATCAATTATATGATCAAGGAACTACGCTAGAAGTAAAATTGTATTAATGGTACCAGTTGACAAAGTGAATATGTCATGTGTCTTATTGTGTATGGAGTCTCCACTACAGGCAGCCACACATGAAAACTTTTACATGGTTTTTTTCGACCTTCTCTGTCATTGGTCTCTAACAACTACAAAGGAAAATTGGATATAATATTCCTTGCAAATTGTTATGGTTTAGACATTGTATATGAGGCTTGGTTCTATATATATTTTTTCTGGTTATGTATGAAATCATGAATAAATTATTTCTTCAGAAGTTGGAAGCTTGCATATTCAAGGAAGGTTTTTTTCGTAAATTGTTGTCTCCCCTGTTTTACACCATTGTCTCATGTGCATCGTCGGAATCCCCATGGAAGAAGATGGATAGGATTTTGTTTCAATTGAATCGGATTTCAAGTTTAATATGTGGTTCTCATATCTCAATGGGATTGATTTGTTGAATTGAATAGACGATATAGTTGTGGTTAGACTTAATATTTTGTATTGTTGGAGAACATAGTTGACCTAGATTGGGATTTGGAATCATTAAAACAAAAGTGAAAGGTGTCGTGGGTGTGAGTCGAGTCAGAACATCTTAATGAAAAACAAAAAACAAAAAAATCCAAAAACTCAAATAGCTAAATCTCTCTCAAAAAAACATTAAAATGAACATATTCCATGAACTAAGCTTCTCTAGGTCTTCTCTGGTGGGGAAAAAACTAATTTTACTTTCAAAAAATTTACGTCTATAAATTAGATGATAATAATGATGGTGTTTTGCGTACCAGAAAAGAGAAAAAAATGGTTGAGTCTGCCAAAACAAGGATGTCCAAATCTCTATTCTTTGTGCCTTTCCCCTTGTTGTGCTATTGCTTGCTCTCTACCCAAATTTTTAACAAGTGTTTTGTTTATGAGAAGATCGATGCCAATGGTAAATAATAAATAGTCAAATTAAAGAATTGGAGGAGGATCCATTACCTACAAAAGTAGTCATCGAAGTGAAATCCACATCAAAGACAAGACTGTGAATATTAGCTTCAAACAATACTGTGAATACAACTTCAGTGTTCAAGACATCCTTCAACTCCCAAATTGCCAAATGCATTAGAGTGTTTCATATAATTTACATTAAGAATACTTATGGAAGTAATTTTATTTACAATTGAACAAGAAAGGAACTTATAATATTGACCAAGATTGTTAACTCCCTCCCTCTCACCCTCACCAGAATTGGTCAATATTATAAGTTCCTTTTCTCTTCAATTGTAAATAAAATTACTTTTCGAAAGTAATCTTAATGTAAATTATATGAAACAGTCAAACACATTTGGTAATTTGGGACTTGAAGGATGTTTTCAACACTAAAGTTGTATTCACAATCTTGTCTGAAGATAATATTCACAATCTTGTCTTCGATGCGCATTTCACTTCGACGACTACTTTTGTGGGTAATGTATCCTTATCCAATTCATTAATTAGTATATTTATTATTTACTAGTGGTGCCAATCTTCTCATAAACAAAATACTTGTTAAAAATTTGGGTAGAAAAAAAGTAGTAACACAACAAGGGGCAAGGCACAAAGAATAGAGATCTGGGCATCCTTGTTTTATTTGACTGTGATTCTAATAGTGATATGTGGGAAAAATGGAAAATGGTAATGGAGGATATGTGCCCAAGAATATTATTTTCACTGGTGTTGCAAGATTCATTGCATCTCAGTAGCCAACATACTAGTGAGGAAATACTCACAACACAAGATTGTGGTACTGGACAAACCTAATTATTGCTCAAACTTGAAGAATCTTCTACCCCCTGTTCTTCTCCCAATTTCAATTTTGTGAAGGGAGATATTGAGAGTGCAGATGTAGTAAATTATATGTTGATCACATAAAAAATTAATACTATAATTCATTTTGCAGCCTAGACCCACGTGGACAATTCATTTGGGAACAAATTCGAGTTTATGAAGAACAACATCTATGACACTCATGTCCTTCTTGAATCATGCAAAGTGACTGGTCTGATTAGAATATTCATTCATGTGAGCACTAATGAATTTTATGGTGAAACAAAGATGGATGCCATTGAGGGAAATCATGAGCCATGTCATCTTCTACCCACCAATCCTTACTCTGCAACAAAGGCAAGAGCAGAGATGCTAGTCATGGCCTATGGAAGATCCTACGACTTGCTTGTGATCACCAAAAGAGGTAACAACGTATATGGGCCTAATCAGTGTCCTGAAAAACTCATAAACAAGTTCATTCTTCTTGCAATGCAAGGTAAGTCACTTTTGATTCATGGTGATGGATCCAATGTTAGGAGTTATTTTCACTATGAGGATGTGGCTAAGGCTTTTGAAGTTGTTCTACATAAAGGTGAAGTTGGTGACATGTACAATATTGGTACACATAAGGAAAGAAGGGTCATTGATGTGGCTAAGGATATCAGTAAGCTTCTTTGATTGGATCCAGAGAATTTTATAAAGTTTGTAGATAACAAGAATTTCAATGACCGGAGATATTATTTGGTTGATAAGGAACTCAAGGATTTGGGGTGGTAAGAAAGGACTAAATGGGAAGAGGGATTGAATAAAACAATGGATTAGTACATTAGACACCTTGATTGTTGGGGTGATGTGTCCGGGGCTCTATTTCCTCATCCAAGGATGATTGAAATGGATAGGGTTGAGAGGTATACATAAAAAAGAAAAAGAAAAAAAAAATTATAAAAAAAGAAAAGAACTAAACAAAAACACTATTAAAAAACAAATATGTTATACAATAAACCTCTAACCCCACTATGCAAGCCCAATAAACCTTTTCCCTCACTACATAGGCCCAACTACATTAATATTTTCTTCCTTGACTACCATCCCTCCCTCTCTCGAGTTCTACGACATAGCCAAGAACACGTCATGGTGACCTAATTGCTGAGATGAATAGTGATAAAAAAAAAGTATGCACCATAAAACTCAGACGGTGATCGAGTAGTAGGAACACCCAATGACAAAGTGTTGAGAACCCATGGTGATAGAGAGTTGAAGTGCAACAAAGGATGGATTGATTGTGATCTAGATTAATGTCATCTAATTAGGTAATCTAGTTACACAACATAAAACCCTTGACCCTTAAAATTACCAAGCATCAAAGTTCAAATCTAGTATCTTGTTTAGGGTCTTTCTCCACTTTGCATTAAATTGTCCAAGACAGACTTGGAGTGCAACTAGCTCATTTGAAACATAGATGAGAACCATTTTAATCAAGCCATTGAGCCATCTTAGTCATTCATGGACATTAATAAAAATTCACATTTAATTTCTATTTCTATTCACTATATTGATCCAGTGTTGTCAGTCAAAGGTGGTACCCACCAATTGTCAATATAAATATACAAGGTGCGAGGTTTAAATATCTCTTTCATAGTTAAAGTAAGTTGTTTATAGTTCATAGTTCCTAATGGATTATAAGCACACAAGTTATTAATATAATGTTAAAGTTCTTGAATCATTTCATAAATTATTTAAAAAAAAACTAATAAAAAGAAGTGAATATAATTTTTTGGTTTATCGCTATTTCTATAAAAGGTCTCACTCTAACACGACTTTGTATATGTGTTTTTAATCCAACCCTCACCTAAATAAGGAGAGGAGAGGAGGAAGATATTTTATAGTTGTATAAGCAATTCCAAAATGTTAGAAATAATTGTATCTAATTGTCGTTTCACTTGCACACCCACACAAAGACAACCCACAAATTAGGAGGAGGGGAACACTAACCAAACAAACATATTGCCAAAATTTAATTTTTCACATTAAAAATCCGTCATTTGCATTTTCGAATTAGTTAAATTACATTTATGATGAAAGTAAAACTTGTAAATTAATAATAAAAAAATAACATGAAAGAAATAAAATACACCCAAAAACAAGATGAAAAACATAAAATAAATAAAATACACCAAAAAGGGGATTTCTTTGTTCCAAAAACACACTAGAGAAATCGTAATTTACAGAATGGAATTTTGAGTTTCTATTCCACTCTCGCCAATCCCTCAAAGGATTTGTATGGTGTCGATGCCAATACACTTGTTTTGGGTTTTCTCTTCCACCAACACACTCAACAGAAAATGAAAGGGATTCTTTTACACTCTGCAAGGAGGGTCGAGTAAACCAAAGTTTTGGCTCGAATGGACAATAGAAGCATTCCCATGAAATCCAAACAGCTACGGTTGTCTCTTGCAGTTCTGCATCGATACCAGAATATTTGTAGTTTTGCATAGATACTAGAATATTTGCAGATGGCAGGAAGGTTCATACCCATATGATTAACAAGGGATTCTAGCTCGATATTCTTATACAGAATCGCGTTGTCGGGATGTATGCAAAGTGTGTGAGCTGATAGTTGCACGTTAAGTGTTTGACAGAATGTCTAAATTAACTTGGTTCTCATGGACTACAATTATGTTGAGGTACTTCAAGTCTAGGAGCATTGAGGATGCACAACAATAGTTTGACAAAATTCCTAAGTGACACGTGGTATCATGTGCCACTGTGATATCTGGTTATGTACAGAGGGAATGGGCAACCCTATGAAGCATTTGGATTCTTCAATGAAATGCAGGTCTAGGTAAGTAAACTCGTGTCCTTCCACGAATGTTTGATTCCAAATTAACAAAGTAACTTTACAACCGAATGCAATGTGAACAATTCCAAATTAACAAAGTAACTTTACAACTGAATTCAATGTCAACAATAAAATGGGAGAAGTAAGTGTAATCTTCTTAGACCTTTTCTGCATAATGGTTTAGCTAAGCCTCTGCTCTATTTTAGAGAGGTCAATGAATATGTTCAAGGCTTGATTCATATAATTTTCTATTGTAAATTTGTAGTTCTTAAGTGGGTTCTGGGTTAAGTGCAGAGTTTTCTATCACTTCAGCTGCTACACTAGGTTTTCCTAGTTTTATGTCTCTTATGGAGCAGTATAATAACATGCAATTGTACATAATGGAAGGAACCGATCAGTAGTTCCTTAATAGTATAATGAACCCATGTAACAACCTGTAACATGTCTATCTATTACATAAATAGACCAAACATAGTTTGTGAATTTCAATATTAATCAAAGATGATTGGATTACCGTTTACTTTCAAGAAAGATAAATTCTCTAGGTATCTCTACAAAGGATCAAAAGCAATAACACCTTGTGATTAACATAGCTCACAAAATTTCCTAGCATACCCTATTTTAAAAATAGTAGCAGAAAAAACTATCGATATACTGACACCAAGCACTTGCGATTTACTAACACCATGTAAATGAAAAGTATTTGCCAACCAAGTTTAACATTCCGTGCAGGGATTGCTTTGCAAGAGACTTAAAGAAAAATAAGCATAGGCCCAAAAATGGTAAAGTTATGTATTGTAAGCAACTTAGCAGTGAATTTTGCTAATTCTAGTTATCAAAATTCACTATATTTTAATCCAAACTTAGATATGTTCCCCTTTCATGATTGTCAGAGACAACAATTTAATTATGAAGAGTATATTTATAAGAAATCACCTAAAATTCAACAGAAACATTCATTGTAACATTTAAAAAAATGACAACTTGTGTAAGATCCAAATCTGCTGCAGTATCTCGAGCATACTATACATTACTTATGAATAGGTTATTAGTTTACTAAATCCCCTCTTATTTTCTACCTCTTCACTAAACTTCAATGGAAAATGCAAGTTGCATATTGATACAAGAGATAATTTATTTATGTAGACTGATGGGGTTAGAAATTTTCTTTTTCCAGTAAAAGAAGAACACCAACAATATTAACGAGGAAGTTTGAGAATGTTCGTCATTTCGGAAATAGCTCCAGAACCATGACAACTATAACTAAGAGAAACATAAATCTACCATGAAAAATATAATTTCTTCTTAATGTTAACTGTTAGCCCCCAAAACAATAGTGCTAAAGGTGAACAATCTTCCTTTCCTATGAGACATGAATTAGCTTATATATGAAGTTTATGTAGGCTTGTTAGTCACATTCTTATTCATGTGTGTTATAATTGTTGAAATTGTAACTATGGTTGGTATTCATAATGTGAAAAGTAAAAAGTGAAAAGTTGTTTAGTATAAATATATATAATAAATAAATAGTTATTTATTATCCAAGGGACACATCCTTTCATGGATGGTCACCATATGTTATATATATATATATATATATGAAACACTCATCATTGTAATAGTTTAATTTGAATATATAATATTGTTGGCAATATGGAAATAGAGGTTGGCATTGATGGCATTGGCATTGACAATAGATCTCTGATGATGATAATGGCATTGATGACATTGGCATTGACAGTATTGACTCTACTGCATAATCATGACTGGAATAGGGATACTAATGTTGCATACATTTCAGATGTGTTGATATTATGGTGACTGTGATGACATGTCTATGTTGACAGAGCCATTGGTGAGGTAGTATGATGACAAAGAAGATGGTTGGTATTGACAGATAAGCAATGTGCATTGAGCATAGTAATGAGAATACCATGCCTTAGGCTCCTCAAAATTACTTGCTAGCTACTGTGAAAAGAGGTTGTTCCAGCAGACAACAATTTGATAGCAAATGAAAGGGACAAAGGTGGAGAGTTCTCTATGCTTGGCATACCTAGAAGTAGGTTATACCTAGGCAGTCTCATTGTCCATGATAGGAGAATTAGAAGTTGGTCTCCTAAAGAAAGTATTTCATTATATGAGATCATTGAAGTGGGACAACCTGAAGCTTCTCATGATGGTGGCAGGCCATGGTAGAAGAACCAAAAGAAACAATGAGACAATGGTTGAGTTAAAGATCGAAGACTTATATAGGAGAGAGAGATCAGACAAGGATCAAAGCATTCAGGATCTCAAAGATAAAGAAGATATGAGAAGGGAAAAACAAGAGAGATAGAGAAGAGGACAAGTCAATGCTTGCAGGTAGGAGCAGGCATCATTTTAAAGAAAAAATGTGGCATGGTAGTGACAGGGAGAGAGGTCGCAGTAAAGAAGAAACTAGTCTCTCCAATATTGACAAGGATCGTCTGAAAGAGAAAAGGATACACAAAGAACAACGAGGAAAGGTTAAAGACAGGGTAGATGACACATCAAGATCAATACACCATGAGCGAGATGACATGTATTCTGAGATGGATCGTTTGATTTATGATGAAAGAATTTTGTGGCTTGATTGTTCACATCTTCGATATGATCATTCAGGTAGTGCACACAGTGGAGAAAACCAGAAATTGCACTGGGAGAAATGATCCTATGATCATCGTAATGGTTCAACTTCTGGATTGGTTGATGACAGAGTTCGACATGACTCTGAAAGAGATGACAGGCAAGAGCTCTTGAATGTAAGAAAGAAGAAGGATGAAGATGATTGGAGACCTCGTCTTGATAAAGAGAAAAAGGAAAACATAATTGTAGAGATTGAAATAAAATCGACAAGTAGATTAGAGGATCAATTCAATCACAGAGGAACACAAATGAAGATTTTATTACGAATACTCAACAACCGTCCCATCAAGTGATCGACGGTGTCAATTGACTCATTCAGTGGGATTTATCCCACATTGGAAGTGAGGAAAGTTTTATGTGGGTTTATAGAGACCACCGTCATTATACCTATTCGACGTGTACTACAAAGGTATGGCGAGGGCTCTAGGTTCTTGGACTTCACAAGAGGATCACTAGCCTGGAGCCCGGGATGACCTGTCAGGCCCCCTTCCTTTTGGAAGAAGTGACACGAGGATATGATCTCATCTGTTGGATTAATATTTTTTTTATATATCTGTTGACACGACGGTCATATGAAGTGATCGTGGGCTTAGGTGCATTCGTTATTTCGGTTGATGGTAAGAATGCCATTTTTATTGGAGTCTTTGGCATAATGCCAAGTCTGGAGGATCATCAAGTTCGCTACCAATTGAATATACATCAAGATGTCGAGACCGCTAATTTGTCGGAAGATGTAACAGAATGATAAAGTTGGATGTTTGCCATGTTCAGCAAAACCCTCCACAACACCAAAGATCTCACACTGTCACGATTTCTGTAAAATGACAAAGATCATGGCGAAGGTGGATCACATGAAGAAGATAGCAGAGGCTATTAAAAATCCACCATAACTGCTGAAAGGTTTACATGATGTCATGTCTAGATGATCACCAAATATAATAAAACCTTGCAAAAACACAAAGACAATAACCTGCACAAAGAAACAATTAGATTGAATATCGATTAAATCATTCGTGCATTAAAGGATGGAACTAAATTGAAGAAGAATGATAGCTGTGTTAGTAATAATCAATGATAATTAGATATATAATCTATTAGATGAAGAAGTGTGAGGTTTATGAAGAGTTGTGTTGAAAAAATGAAAGACTTATAAGTATGTTGAGATGTGAAGGAGAAATGGGTGTCTGTCAAAGAGTCATTGAAGATCAAGAAAAAAAGGAGCAAGAGAAGCAATTATGATGTTCATTTTTTGATATAGAAGACTTCTATAGGACTGCATATCCTATTTCCAGATTGATGAACATAGGGTGGCTGGGAGGTGCTAGGGTAGGTTGGAGCCTGCAGGGGAGTTGGTTCTTCCTTGTCAGTTGTAGCTGACTAAATAGGGGGTTGTAGCCTCCTACCAGTTGGAGCTGGTGAATAGGGGCATGGGTGCATCTTGATCAGTGGGTGCTGATCGAAAGAGGAAGAAAACATCTTCCTTCTATTGTAACTTGTAAAACAAAATTTTGCAGTTAATAGAAAAGTGTTTGTGGTTTTCCCAATTGGTTTCCACGATAAAACATTGTGTTCAAATTTTGTTTGCATTTCTATAATACATAATTAACAAAAGTAAAAATGTGATAAAATTATTTTTTCACTGATTCACTCCCTCCCCCTCTCAGTGATAGGATTTGATCCTTCAATTGTTTTGTAACCCTAAATTGCACCATACATGCATACCTGGCATCAAACCATCTTACTTACTATTTTTTCCAAACCAACACTGAACAACTATTCTTAAAAACACAATTTTTGAATATGTACACGCCTGTAACATCCCGCTCTGGCGCACATACCAAACTTATTCTTTGAGGACACTTGCTCGCAAGTGATCTGGATTTATATGATGATAAAACTTTTTTTCATTATGATGCATTGAGTTATATAAAAGGATGTTTTTACTACCTTGGTATAGACAGGTGCTGCTGACTCGGTTTCTTTGAGGTGCAGGGTGTCGGACCTGGAGGATGCAGAGGCATCTGTGGAACTCCCTTGGACTCCGAATTGAGTCAGGGAGTGGGGTATTTGAGTTGTTTCATTTATGATGATATTGTTTCGTTTTGATGATATACTATTTGATTATATGATATGTTGTTGACATGATCTGACATGATGGTTGATGATGCAGGCTGACGATAGCTTGCTGACCGGACTCACATATGGAGTAGAGGGGCCACACACGAGATCCAG
>JZKD02S1616747.1:155649-174244 GCA_000966675.3 Picea glauca
TTCCCAGGATAAATGTTGTGTCTCTTGTGAATGTGTATTTCTCAGTGATCTTGTTCTTATGATGCTCTTATCTATTGAAATGCAAAGAACTATAATAATGACATAAACATTAATAATATAACCCACTAGTTCATATATCAAATGCATGCTCGTAGTTTCTTGTTTGTCGTTTGGTGAATGCAGGTCAACCTTGGGAGGAGACTTGTAGTCGAGAAGCGACCAAACGCAAAAGGATCGACACCGGACACAAAGTTTAAGGTAAGACTACCAGATCCTTATACTTTGTATTTTATGCATGAATGTGGGGTATTATTGGGATAGTCGTTAAAAGTAGGAGACTTTAGATGGTTATCTCTGCCTGCATGATTGAACCCTAGTGTAGTCCATAGGGGGGTTTTCCCACTATAGCAGAGTTGGTGACCATAATGGGGACCGAACTCAGAATCTCTGGTTTTGACAGAGATTTTGATATCAGTGGAAAGAAATGGATCAAGGCATAGAGAGGGGGATCATGATATCAGTGGAAGAGATGGATTGATATGACCTCCATGGTGAGAAGTAGTTGCATTGATTCAACCTACCAATTTTGGAATGAAATAAAAACCATTCACAACAACAACAACAATACAAATCCATTGCTAGAACCAAATTTGAGTGTAGGAAGAGGGGCAAGAATTCCTAGGAGTTTCCACATGAGGGCGTTGAGGGTGGTGAGAAGAAGAGAGAAAAAAAACACAAGTTCAAAGAGGACCAAGAATAATTTGGCATCCATGGTCATGAGAAGAAGAGAGAATAAAAAACCAAGGTCAAAGAGGACAAATTTGGAACACACAACCTGAATGGCCTTATTATATTCAGGCAAAGGAGAAAAAAATGAAGTAACCGTAAAAAAAAACTACAAGTACGACATGTCATTAGTGTAAAAGAAATGACAATGGAAGATTGGTCAATTGTTCCAAATGTTCAAAGTGGTATTGTCTTTTCTTCATTGAAAAATGTAACCCTTCGCTAACAAAAGAGAATATTGCCTAGGTCTATCCATGTTGTCGAGATATTTGTATTTTTCTTTTATTTAAATACCATCCTAAAACCATATTAACTCTAGAAACTCAGTAAATTTAAAATGATTAGATTCATCTCAGAAAAATTGTATCACTATACTAAACCAGAATAAAATGGATGCACATTGATCCTTCTTGATAATACTTTCTATGCTTGTAACCAACCGAAGAATGTGAGTAAATTTCAAATGAGGAAATCTATCTTCGACATATACATATACATAATGTTGATCATCTACAACTTTTTTGTGACCGCCCATGACTGAAACCATCCTAGATCCATCTTAACTCTTAATTATCAAATTTCAAGAGGGATCACATCTCTTGAGGTGAAAATCTTTAAACTTTCCTCAAGTTTTACACACTAAAAAATGTTTTCACCTTGATATATTTGATCCCTATGGGCTCTTGATAGATCCAAAGTTAAGATGGATCTAGGATGACATTTAAATAAAAAAAAATTCAAATATCCTGAAAAAATGGATAGACATATGAAATATTCTCTTCAGTTAACAAAGGGTACCATTTTCCAATGGAAAAAATACAGTACCACTTTGGGAAATTGGAATAATAGAACACTCTACCTTTGCCATTTCTTTTACACTAATAACACATCATACTCACTGTAACAACCCTAGTTAAATAGTTGCATAGGGTTTATTAAGTATAGTTAATTAAATAATTAACTGTCTTAATGTGTATTAGTTAAGTAATGATTAACTATTAATAATATTATTTATTTATTTATTTATTGTTTAATAAATGCCGATTAATTAATTAATTGATTCCTTAACACATTCAATGATTTGGGTAAATAATTAAAGGGCTTAATAACTTTAATTTAATCTTTATGAAACTTTACGTATGCAAGGGGGAAAGAAGCATTGAGTGGAGGGATAAGGAAATAAATGGTAGGATAAGGAAATAAATGGTAGGATAAGGTAATGAATGGAGGGATAAGGTGGGTGGCATTAAAGGAGGGTAGGGAGTCGGTGAATGGGGAGAGATATGACTAGACAGAGGCCTTCGAGAAGGGGGATTATGAAAAATTGGGAGGAGAGGATTGTATTTTGGGGTTGGATATTTTTCTAGTTTTGGAGTTTGGTTTTGGAGATTGGGTGAACTGTTGTAGGGGGCACCAGGTTGCTGGGAGTTTTGGGCTCGAGGGCCAGGAATCCTCACGGAATCCTGGAGCTAGGGAGCCAGATAGGCTGCTCCTAGCTGGTTGGGTGGTTAGTCGGTTTTGGGCAGGGTTTGGTCAAAGCATCAAGCAGAGTCTGGGCAGAGCAGCAGAGAGGACAATCAGAGGTCAGGAATTTAGCATCAGATAGAGGTATTTTTATGTACGCATTCTCATGAACATGTGATGGTTATTTAAAATTATTAGCATGTTGTTATTTAAATTTCTACTGCTTATATACTATATGAAAGAAATTACTTATTGTTTATGCGTCAAAGTAATCTTATCTATTTAAATTTATGAATTTTTTTAGGCTTAATTAATTTAGGTCCTTACACAATGGTATCAGAGCCCTGGTTTAAAAACTTGGACCAGGGCCTACCCACCTAACCGCTTGTAAGAAGGAAAATTTAGAATTGGAATTGTTCCAACCCTGGGAAAAAGGGACCCTGAAACCCTTTAATTAGATGAAAATATGAGCTCCAAGCTCCAACTCCACCTAACCTGCAAGCCAAGCACAAATTTTTTTAACACAAATATAAATATAAATAATATACATATTGAAAATGTAAAGGAAGCAGAGGCCTTACACCTAGTATATTGTATAGTAAATAATAATGTATAGTAATATTGTATAGCAAATAATGTAATGACTCATCTTATTAGCTAGAAAATTAATTATGAATAACCCATAATTACCTTTCCATGTGACTTAACTACAATTAGGTCATATATATTTATACGTCAACAATTATAGTGAAAAATAATAAATCTATAACAATGCACTCTCTCTAAACTTGCCAATATTACATAGTAGATAGGGGCTTGTAGCCCACTCAATAAACACTACCAGGAAATGCAATCTCAATAAACATGTGCCAAGATCAATGCCTATCACATTATCAAAAACCTACGTGATTTATGAGTTAGTTGGTAGATAGAACTACCCAACTAGCATGGAGTCAACAACTTGATCATTAATCAATAATTACATGAAACATATTTGCCATCTAACCTTTTAGATGATAACAGTAAATATTCATCACAATAATATATTTATTGGCCTAAAATGTAATCATTTTAATAGTTTGATCCAATGGGAAATTAACTGCAATAAAGAAAAGCATAGAACACAATTCTCATTCAATGAATGTACCACATGAGAATAAGTAGTAGCTGAAAAAGAACAATTTGCAAATTGCTAAGAAAGAATAAAAGTTTTGGACTCACCTTGGATTACAATGCAACCAGCGGCATGATCCCAAATCTTTTCACGATAGCCTGGACGAGGAAAGCGAAGACAGGTTAGACAAACAAAAAAAACAAGAGCCAAGTGACAGAGGAGGAGTGCCCATGTTTCTGCATGGATTTCGCGCCAACCACTGCACCATACCATATGCAGGTCAGCGCACAATACCAAGCACCCAACCAAGTTTAAAGTGAGGGACTCATTTGTTTTAGCCCATTGGCAATAACATTTATCTGAGAAAAAAACCTGAAGGCATTTTTAATTTACTGAAAAAGGACCGTATTTTCACCATCCACGACCACTTCAAACAGGCCATGTTCATCCAACCATTCCTGAAAACTAACAAATTTGGACTATAACTCATTCTCACAGGCCAACGCCACAACAGACCTTGCAAATTTCTCTGTCTCCAATGGATCGATATCAATAGTAACCAACTCACCAGTGCTAAACACAACTGGGTAGCCTTGGGTTCAGGCGTGCTGCAGTTAAACTGGAAGAATTTGGACATGCTGTTTTGGGATATGCAGTTTCTACAAATGATTCTACGGGCATAACAAGGTTGCTTGATGAATTTGAAAGAAGAGAATATTTACCTAATCTTTATGAGAGAGATACAGTGGAGGTTATCTCTGAGAGGGACGAGTGCTTGCAGTCTTATATTTACCATCGACCAGATGTGAATCCATCAAATTTATTACCAACAGGTGATTGGCTACGGCAGTAATCATGGTGTTGGAGACTAATTACAAGTTCAGGGAAGAGGGGAAATGTTCCTAGAACCATGGACGAAAATGTTCCTGGAACCATGGCCTGTTTCAGTCTGGTAATCACCTAATGAAGAATATTGTCTATTGAATAACGTAGTTGAGCTCCAAATCATTGCTTTTAACTACCCAGACATTCTTATCTGCACATGATGGGTGGGGTTTGGCAGTGCTGGTTGGAATCGATGCACACCAGGCACCAAGCACGAATGGGTAAACTTGGGCTCGTGCATGCTTAAAATACAAGCCACAAAACACACAAGCCATCACCCAAGCACCAACGACCAATGCTAGAGACAAAACACACAAGCCATCGCCCAAGCACCAATGCTCAGAGCCAAGCATAGAGCCTGCCGAGAGGGAGAGAGCAAAGTGGAGAGGCGGCAGAGTTTGTGTAAGGTTTTAGGGGAAGAGAGCTCGACAGAGAGTACGTGTAGGTTTAGGTTTAGGTCAGGAGGGTGTTGGAGGAAGCAAGGCGGGCACGTGGAATCCATGTGTGCCCACACTTTTTTTTATTATTTTGATTTTTATTTTTTTATTTTTATATTATTTAAATTTTTATGTATATATATATATTTTTATTGTTATTTATTTTGTACGTTTAAATTTATTTAGTGTAAAAAAATAAAATTAAAGTTAATTAATTATCAATTTTTTTATTTATTAATTATTTAATTAACTATACTTAATATTCCCTATGCAACTATTTAACTAGGGTTGTTACACTCACATATTTATGTGATAGTGTTTTTGTTTTATTCTCCTTTGTCCGGATATACTAAGGCCATTTTGATTTTGTGGTCGAAACCTATCCTCACTGACCTTGTGTTTATGTCCTTTCTTCTTCTCACCACTATAAACACAAAGTTATTCTTAGTCCTCTTCAACCTTTCATTTCCATCATATCTTCTTCTCACCACCCTAAACAAACGCATGTGACAAAGCCTGTGGCTTCTTGGCCCACTTCCTACCTTGTCCTATATTGGTGCTCATATTGGCATTGGATTTTGGTTTTTGCTACGAATGGTTCTTCTCACATTCTGACATTAGGGGGTTGGATCAATGCAACTGATTCTCCTCACATAGGTCATCTGAATCCATCTCTCCCATTGATGCCACATTGACCCTCTCTCTTCCCCTATCCATTTCAGTTAAGAGATTGACCACCTTCCCAAATGACATATCTCAGGATTCTTATGAATTATTTTCACTCATTCTTTCCCAAAGTTGCCTAACTCGAAATCTTTTTCTTATCCAAAATTATTCCAAAACTTGCTACAAATAAATAAGGAAATATATTTATGTACATCAAAGGAAAGGATGTCATTATTGTTTCCAGCTTTTTTGACGGGGTTTCATTATGGAATTATTCTTCAAGCCACTTTTAAATGTATATGAAGGATATTAATAATGATGGTATAGACAAATTTATATTAAATGGAGTAAGTTAATAAGTGTACAAACTCAACATTTTTCTGTTGAAATTATTCTTCAAATTTGATGATAATTTTTCCATAACTTATAATTTCATCTAGTTAATGAAAACTTTGTACTTAAAGAGTGAAACACTTCCTTACGTGGAAAAGTAAACTCCACAAACATTTTTGACGGGGTGTCATCACTTTTTTAAGGGTAGTGTTTTAAAACCCTTTTAAACATTAGTTTTTGTTAACACTTAATCATATGACAAGAATATTAAAAACTTGGTGACAATAAATGTATATTAAGAGTAGTGTTTTAAAACCCTTTTAAACATTAGTTTGTGTTAACACTTAATCATATGACAAGAATATTAATAACTTGGTGACAATAAATGTATATTAAATGGAGTAAGTTAGTAAATGGACAACCTCAACATTTTTTTGGTTAAATTCTTCTCCAAATTTAATAATAATTTCTTATAAGTGACAATTTCATCTAATTAACGAAGACTTTGTCTCCTTCAAGAGTGAAGCTTTTCCTTATTGGAAAAAACAAAGTCACTTAAAAATACATTTTGTCACCTTATTAATTCATTCCTATATCAAACACCTTTTAGATCTAAATCCTAGTTAATCATCAAGACATAGTTAATAGAGATAAGTAAAATAATAATAATAATAATAATTGCACCAAAATGTAACTTAGGTTAAGAAATACATATATATTAGAAATATTTCAGACATGTATTCAAAACATTTTAAATGTAAGTTCTTACTAATAAGTGGAAAAACTCAACTTTTTTTTAGTCTAAATTCTTCTCCATTTCCGGTGAAGATTTTGTCTTATGTGAAGAAATGTATATATTTTAAGTCTTTTAAAAATATACTAAAACATTTTGAACATAAGTCATTACTAATAAGTGGACAAAGTCAACATTTTTTAGTCTAAATTCTTCTCCATCTCCGGTGAGGTGAAGATTTTTTAGTATGTTATTGCTATGTTTATTGATAGAAACAATGACCATGGAACTTTATTCTACAAAGTTTTCAATCATTTTAATACATCCACATTGGTGAAAGTTAAAAAAAAAAAATCATGGTTAAACACCTTTTAGCAAGTTAAATATATCCACTTATTAACATATTCATATTCCAAACACATTTTATATCTAATAAAACCAAATAATAATAATAATAATAATAATAAAACAAATAATAATAATAATAATATAAAACAAATAATAATAATAAAACCAAAATATAACATACATTGACAATAATTACACACTTTAATGTACATAAATAGATTTCCTTATTTTATTTTATTCGTAACAAGTTTTTAATAATTTATATGATTTTAAAAACTTCCAACCCTGGCTCTTGGTTGACCTTGAAACGTGTAATATCTATGAAGATCTGTGAAAGTAGTGCGCTTAGATGCAAATAAGAACAACATTTTGAGTTAGGTATCTTTGGGAATGAATGAGTGAAAATAATTCATAAGACTCATTATAGATTTCATGGCCGAAATGGATCGGGGCAGAAAGAGGGCCAATGTGTCATCAACGGGAGAGACAGATTCAGTCTACCTCCATGACAAGAAGCAGTTGCGGTGCTCCAACACGCCAATGCTAGAATGGGGAAACACCATTTTTATTTAATATGGATCTAGGATAGTATTTAAATAAAAACAAAATAAAAATCTCCTCTTCACCACCCTCAATGCCCTCATGTGAAAGCTTCGTGCCCCACTTCATACCCTACATCTGGTGCTCGCAGAGGCCTTCGGTAGTTGAAAGAAAGAAAGAAAGAAAGTATTTTTAATGTCCACGAGGCTAAAAATAGCTTATGGGACAGATTTTTTTTCCATCTGGCTTTTGTATTCGGCCCTTTTCCTGTGAAGTTTTACAATAATCGCTCCCAGCTTCTCAATAAACTCTTTGCTGAATAGATTATCCCAAGAATTAGCTGCCAGAATACCTGCATAATTTTCCCTGCTGTCTTTGAGGGCCTCACATTCTAAAATGAAATGTTTTTTTGTTTCCACTTTTCCGGACGAACACAAAATACATACTCTTTCTTCCCATCTTTCTTTTGGCCTTTTCCAGCGCCCTGTTTCACAATGGAGTTGATGAGAATTAGTCCTTAATTGAGCATTAGTCCTTGATGAGAATTAGTCATTAATTGATGTTTTTGTGAATGGTGTTTCTCGCATTCCGACATTGGTGAGTTGGAGAAATGCAATTGTTTCTAATGATGTAGGTCATTTGAATCCCTCTCTCTTGTTGATTCCACGTTATTTGTCTCTCTTGACAAATGACATCTCTAAGGAGTGTTTTGAATTATTTTCACTCATTCTTTCCCAAGGTTTCCTAACTCAAAATGTTTCTCTTATCCCAGTACAATGCAAACGTTTCATAGACTTTTCATAGATAGTCGTGTTTTGAATTATTTTCACTCATTCTTTCCCAAGGTTTCCTAACTCAAAATGTTTCTCTTATCCCCAGTACGATGCAAATGTTTCATAGACTTTTCATAGATAGTCATATATCTTGATCGTTATCAACCAAGAGCAAGGGAAATAAGTTTTCAAAGTATACAAATTATTCCAAAACTTGCTTCAATTAAAATAAGTAAATATATTTATGTACATCAAAGGGTGTCATTATTGTTTCCAACTTTTTTGACAGGGTGTGTAATGTCCTTGCATTTAGGAATATTTTAATATTTTAATTTTTTCTATTTATGTTGTGAAACTTTTTGAGAAAAAAGACTTATATCATCTTAAACATTGCTAATGAAGAAATTTTTTGTAATTTTTATTTTTAATTTATTTTATTTAACTAGAGACAAACTTATTAGAGAATATAGTTACAAAAAGAGTAGATCATTATTCCATGGGAGTGTGAAAAGGGATAAAAAACCAGTAGAGTAAATATTTTCCATGAGGACAAGTGTAAACCATCTCCCAAAGATGTGGGAGATGAGGGAAAAAACTAACACAAAGTTAGGACAAGAAGGTTCCCTAGGATTAGCGATGAGGGTAAGTTGGAAAAGACCTAGGAAAACTAATTGATTATTCTCCTTGGTAACACAATGAAAGACAAGTATAGAGGAGGCAAAACGTTATTGAGTACTTGTGATGAGGATTTGAGTTTGATGGTTCTGAGAAAGAGTCAAGCTATGATTAATATGGAGAAGGTTTTTGAAATTTTTAGTCCCTATGGAATAATGATTTAGGCTTGAGGGTGATAGGAGAAAGTGATTTGGTTGTTCTGGTCTAGTTGCAGCAAAGAAAAATAATGCTTATACAAATCTATGTCATCCAAAATGTAGTTGCAGGAAGAAAAGAATGCATAAATAGACTGTAGAATTTCTTTAGCTGTTATTCTTTGAAGATATTAATGAGAAAATACAAATAATGGCATGTATTTCAAGAATTAACAGACTCATTTTAGAGCACATATTCCTTTTTGAACAAGAATTTACTGTAGAAAGAGATGAGTACAAAGAACAAGAAAAGGATTTCTTCCATAAAACTAAACAAGTTTTATACTTTAAGATTTCATAAAGAACAATATGTTAATATTTGAATACAGATAAATAGAAACTCATCATAGACCATAGATCATAGACCAAAGAGCTATAAATATATACATAATATTCCTAAATCCAAGAACGCTAATAGGAATTTGAGGGTTTAAATATATATATATATATATATATATATATTGTTAATTTGTGCGGGACCTGTTGGCTACGCGATTCACATGTGGCTTGAGAAACCGTGACTCAGGGGAATCTAAGCCATCAAAATCACCCAGGGATCGCACCCGGCCTGAGCCACACCAACCCTTAACATGGTTGGATTTTTTGTCCCTGCAGGTTTCGAACCGGTGACTTTAACATCACGGAGTTGCTTAACAACACACTCCTTTACCGACTGTCCTACACCTCGGGGACAGGGTTTAAATATTTATTTATACATAGCTAGAGTTGCGAATAATATAAGTGATAGTCTGGTTAAAAATAGAGACTACACATACATGACATAGTTTCTATTATAAAACCTACCTAAGATACCAAGATAATGTTGTCAATCCTAGCAAAAGGGAAGAACTAGTTATTGCTCTAGGAGAATGAAAGAATATTGGTAGTCGTAATAAATATTCATAGAGACAGAATGCATCTAATAAATATTTCTTTTAGGAAGTTAGTTATGTCCACTTATTAACTTATTCCTACTTCAAAAAACTTTTAGATCTAGATACTAGTTAATAATAATAATAATAATCATGACACCAATATATAACCTAGATTAAGAGAAAAGTTACATTTCTACCTTACATTACTCTTAATCAAGGTTATATTTTGGTGTCATTTTTATTGTTATTGTTATTGTTATTATTATTATCATTTCGATTAATTACTTCTATATAATTAAGAACACCACACTAATGACACTACATCAAAAAAGATGGAAACAATAATGAAAGCCTTTAATGTACATAAATATATTTCCTTATTTTATTTCTAACAAGTTTTGGAATAATTTGTATGGGTTTAAAAAATTCTTTCCCTTTCTCTTGGATAAACTTGAAATGCACAAGATCTGTGAATATCTACGAGTGCAGTGCATTGAGATGGGGATAAGAACAAGATTTTCAGTTAGGCATATTTGGGAAAGAATGGGTGAAAATAATTTAGAAGACCCGTTACTGATGTCATTTGGTAAGGTGGCCAATATCTTAGCTAAAATGGATCGAGGCAGAGAGCGGGTAAATGTAACATCAATGGGAGAGATGAATTCAAACAAACTCTTTAATGAGAATAAGTTGCAATGCTCCAACACGCCAATGCTAGAATGTGAGAAACATCATTTGTAGTAGCAACAACAATCCAAGGCCACTATGAGCACCATAGTCGAGGGTAAGAACTAGGGGAGGAAGCCATGAGCCATGTCACATGAGGGAATTGAGGGTGGTTATAAGAAGAGAGGACAAAAAATGATCCAGGTGGATATCAGTGGCCACCCACCTATTCCAACTGGCTCAAAACAGTCTTCTGGCAATTTACTATTTTTAGTAGTTTTTCGAATCCTAGACTTTTGGGGCCATTTCGAGGGACTAAATGAAGATTTTCAGGATCGATCACCTCAATGATACCCGAAGGATCTGATTAAGACCCCAAAATTAATCTCCTCGATGATTCCTTTCCAACGAGCTATCATGTTCCCCAAACAAAGATCGTATTCCAATGTTACGCCCCTGGGAAGTTGATACACCAAACTACCCAAAACAAGGTCCACAAAATTGTTGTGTTTTCATCTTTCGGGGTTAGGTTTTTGGATTTTCTTTATGTTAAAAATACCTTTAGAGCCTCATTGTAATATTCATCTTCTTACAAATGTGACTATCTATCACATCTCTTCTCAGAGATAAGCTGCCACCATTCTAACGAGTCTTTCACTCTGTATTTCTACAGTTTTGTACATTTCCCTCATTAATAGAAATTGTGTATTACTATATCTCTATGTTTATGGTTGCATCTCTGATATATTTATGTTATATTATTGGATATCTGAAATATATCTACATTTATTTACTATATCTCTACTCTCATTTCGTGCTGAAAATAATCAAGATCAGTGGTATCAGAGCAGGCTACTCTTGATTTTTTTTTCAGTGCATGTCCCTGATGAGGTCTGAGTATATAAATTTGGGTCTCGATCTTATCTCTCTTGAGGAAAATCGCTCTTGCATGCCCAAGAAATCCTCCATGGTGGAAGAAAAGAAAAATGACAAAGCAGACGATTCTATTAATCTATTGCTTGAGCAAGCTCTCACGCGACAAAGGGATGAAATGATAGAGATTTTTTCCCACATCCTTCAATGCCTGTCAATAACAACAAGAACATCTTCATCAAGCGACCACTTTGGAGGAACCTCTCCTTTTAAGGTATAAGTTGATTTTTTTATTCTCATATTTGAAGGACAAATAGATGTGGATTACCTAGAAAAATGGTTAAATCTACTAGAAGATTATTTATCTATTCATAATTTCTCTGACAGGGAAAATATCACCTTTCCACTCCCTAAGGATTTGCCTCATGTCAAACATTGGTGGGAAACTTACTGGGACCAAAGTTCCACAGAGGAGTCTGGAATATATGGGGTTGAGCCCACTTGGGATTTTTTTGTGGATGGAATCAAGGAACAATATTACCCTATTGGAAACTATGGAGACCAATACATGAGATGGATCACATTGCGAAAAAAGAGGGGACAAGCAGTGTCGTAGCTCACCAATACCTTCCATATCTTGTGCACCAAGTTGGGTATCAAATACTCTAAGCGACATTGGGTTCTGAAATACCGTGGGGCTCTACACATATACATCCAAAATGAAATGGATTTTTTGGACGTCTCATCAGCGGGGGCTCCTTATCAATATGTTATAAAAATTGAGCAGAAATTTACGCACTAGAACAAGTGGGAGTTTGGGTCTGCAAATTTGCAAGAACCAAACTATGGTAAAGACGAACCTAACAACCAGTCTTCAGAAAACCAGTCCAAGCCACAGGAAAAGATGGTTAATGGAAAGGCGAAGAAGGAGACTAGAAAATGATGTGATTTCCAAAAAATATCTTAGCACAAAACCGATGAATGTCGCTCAAAATAGTCATTGGTGGCTGAGATCATAGACAAGGAGTTGAACCCTGATTTAGAATTTGATTTAGAAAATACTAGTAGAATACAGATCATCGATGCATACCCCACTACTATTGTTGTGACCACAAAAATTCAGCTAGAAGAACCAATAGATCCTGAAGAGGGGGAGCACCTTTTTCATTCATAGATTATGCATACCCCCTCCCTCACCCGGGGTACGCTCGACCTCCTGGTCAAGTATTGTTCAAATCAGGAGCTGAATTATCTCTAGAGCTCTTGCTGAACCCCATGTTAATGTTCATGGGTCCTCAAATTCTCTTTGCAGGTCCAAAAATTGAACCCCACAGGCTCTTAATAAGCCCCTCCTCAGGCCGACTCCTCATATGACCAAATACTGTCACCATGCGCTATTCAATAACATGATATTTTGGTGCCTCAATGATTTCTCTAATCCCCTTTTCCCTCTGGTGATAAAATCATGTGACTGAGGGATGTGACCGAGTGCTAAGACAAAAGGCTCTATTTCAACACTTCGACCTTCGACGATCTACCTTTCCTATCCCTTCACTCTGTCGAATGCATGAATCTAGCGAACTACCAAAATGGAAATAGATGGCAATATCAATGGTTGTCATGTGTCGAGATTGACCCCTTAAACCACCCTGTTTCAGGCTTCAACGATCTCTCTTGATCGCACCCAATGCACGCAACCCTTAAAAATTGTCGACCGCCGAAAATAGATCGGATGGCTCCCATCTTCCCACCAAATCAACGACTCAAATTATGTTTCAGGATTCGGTGATTTTTAACAGTTCCCAAGATAAATACAACATATTTGAATTACCGATCACCGAAAAGGCACTTTAACCAAGCCTCAGATCAACGGTGATCCAAAAAGATCTTTTAAATAACAATGGTTGAGTTATTTAGCATGTGTTATTTAACTATTTAGGAAGTTGAATGAAAGATGAATAATTATAGAAGAAATATGAAATTCATAAAGCAATATACAGTTCTGAACATAAGCATGAAGAACAACAAACCATAAACACCAAAGTGATAATGAAGTTCGACAATCTCGCCTACGTCTCCGGGCCTTTGTCTTAGTGGGTGAGGCTTTCTTATTTTTGTTCAAATCTTTAAAAGGACATCATAACAGTGCCAAAAATATTACAAACTTATCTGGTCTTGTTCTACCAGATCTATGGAACCCAAAAAAACTAATGACACTGAAAACGGATGACCGAAGCTCCCATAAATGGCCCGCAAAGGTGCTCTCCTCAATGGCTTCCCTGCATAAAAATGGCTTTGGCTTGGAAAATATTCAACATAAACCTGTTCTGAACCTCCTCCTTGGCTTCAAGAACCCCTGGTTTATATATATTTGAAGTTGGTGACCATCTCCCAACTTCCCCGCAAGATCTGGCCTAAAAAAGGGCCCAATATCCCCCAAAAATGACCAAAATCTCCAAAACTGTTGAGAAAATCCAATTAAATATCTACTATAAAGTTAAATAAACCACTTTGCAAAATATTAGGGTGAAACCCCTTATTCTCTAGCCCCTGGTCCTATTCACTGGCACTGGATCATTAGCCCCTTGAAATCTTTCTCTTGGTCATATGTTGGAAGGCGATATGGCCCAACGGTTATGCACCCACACGCTAACTCACCTCAATAATGTAGCCCATGTTTTATCCCCCTGGTCGGCGGGATAGCCCGACCTACTGGGGATAACCCCCTAACCTTCACGCCAACAAATGAAATAACCTCGGGTCTTATGATGTTGAGTTCTAGTCTCCCGTGCCAAACCTTATCATTGGAGTATAATGTGGCACCTTTGTGTGGTGACTATATGGTCGCGCATGTAACCGGGGTTGGGGCTAGACCCTAGCCCTTACCTCCTCCACTCGAAACCTTAGGTAAGTTAAAATATTATTTGTGCGTCATAAGGTTAAGACACATAGTGAGGGTCGACTGGCTAGCCCGACCCTGCCAAGATGTTAACCCAT
This sequence comes from Picea glauca, assembly GCA_000966675.3. NCBI lineage: Eukaryota > Viridiplantae > Streptophyta > Pinopsida > Pinales > Pinaceae > Picea > Picea glauca. The sequence goes on from JZKD02S1616747.1 coordinate 170,009, forward strand.
GCCCGAGGTCGCGGGTTCAAACCTCATGAATTCTAAACAAATTTTGCATACCAACGAGCCAATGGAGGGGTGCCATGTGGAAGCCCAGGACTGGGCCACATGGAACCACATTATTCATCCAAATAACCTGCCACTTGTCAAAACCAGATTCGACTAGTTGTCCACATTTTCCATGTGTTTTCTCCAACTGTACCGTGCCACATGTTCCACGTGTCGTATGGTCGTTCCATGTGTCACCCTTACAGTGGTGACACATGTCACTCCTTGATTGGTCCACCTGTCTTACACGTCATCAATCTGTATGCCCAATCACCCTACCACATGTCATTTAGTACACTCAGTCAGCACACTAAACCTGCCATGGTACCTTTCCATGTCAAATGTACGACCATATGACTTGTACAATCAGTTTCCACGTGGCACTGTATGGATTGTACAATCATCATTTTTTTTGCCTCTTTGGCCAAATGAACAGACCGCGATATCTTGAGCATACGTCTGTTTGACCCCATTCAAGTTGCATTGGGTTTGTATCAACGAGGTCTACACACACATTTGTTTTGAAGCCATTCTGAGAAATTTGATTTTTAGGCCTTCGTGGACCCATTTTGGTCCTGAGATCCAATTCTAGATCAGATGACCCCTAAAAATAAATGGATGGACGACCCCGATTTATCTCCTTTGGACTTCGACGAATTTTGGCACCCACACAACATAACCTTAATACACGCCGAGTATTGAACATCGAAAAAGGATGATTGGATGACTCTGGTGCTCTGCTAAGATCAATCGCCCCCAACACTTCGATGCTCCAGGCTTCGATGAATTTCAAAATGCTATGCCCCAATTATCCTAGAGTGTCAACCTTCTGAAGTGTTGGATCTCCTGCCACGTGTCCCTCACAACAGACGACTGAGATGTTCTTCGTTGTTCAGAGCTTCGTCGTCTCTCTCTCTCTTCGCACTTTTCTTCACTTTCCTATGGAGTGCTATGTCTCCGAACTTCACAATTTGTTTCCATGTGTCCAATGGAATGAATGGTCAAAATATTCTCCAGATCCAATCCCTTCGGGAATCCTCAACTCCCAACAACCGAGTTCCTTCGGAGGGACGAACCTCCAAACTACATGATCTATCGACACACTTCCCCACTGTTGGAAGACTGTGATGACCTCTGGCCTTCAGGCCTTTTCAATGAACAAACCCAAAAATCCTCTGGATCTTCTAATATTCTGACATGTTTCCCTCTCTAATGGACGACCCAGATAAAATATGGGTCTTCAGGACTTCGACAATATTTGCACACTCCAACGCTGAGTGTTCCTAGAAATCTTACCTTCCGGATTTTTGGATCTGGTGCCATGTGGCTCCCTCGATCAACGATCAAGATTTTCTATTGATTTCATCTCTTCGGGAGTTCTCGATTCAACCCAACATAACCCTTCTAGAGTGTTGTGCCTTTCGACGATAGATCTTCTACCACGTGTCTTCAGAGATCAACGACAAGGATTCACTCCGGCCTTCGGGAATTTAGGGTTTGCGACTTCTCCGCACACCAAATATTCTGAATATGCGAATTCCAAAGGACTTCTCTGATTAAACCTCGTGCAACTCCTTCTAATCTGACGACTATCCACCCTCCTGGAAACTCCCGAATGGGTCTTCCCTGTTGATTTCTCCTCTTCGATAGCTCCTCCTTTAAACTTGATCCACAACATCTCCAGACAGATCATGTCTCAAGGACTTACAGGGTTAAACCCCATATTGTTTCTCTAGATCTAAGGGTGATAAAATAACCTGGATCCTCCCAAACATATCTCAATTGTTTGCCTATTTAAAAAATCAAATCCTCCGAACTTACAAAGTTCAAAAGGGTATAGGGGGTTAAACCCTGAGCAACTTACCTAGATTGGATGGTTTCTATCACATGCGCTTAGATGCGATGGCTAGGATCAAAATTGGGATCAAAATGACATGGTTGGTGCCACTCTTTCCTTGGAATTTGTTCCTCCAAGTGCGTTGATGCACTGGCTTGTTGGCGCTTGATGAGGTGGAGAGATTCTCCTACATTAATATATGTGGGTGAAGGGGACCCCATTACATTTCATCGTTGATAGAGGAAGATAGAATAACCTTATCTCAATAGAGGTCGTCAAAGAGTTGGGATTGTCGACAACAACACACCCACAACCATACAACATCAGGTGGATTTTCCAGGGACAAGATCTATGTGTTAGCCAATAGTTTCGATTGTCATACAACATCCATCCCTTCAAGGATGAGGTATTATTTTATGTTTTGCCACTAAATGTATGTGATTTTCTTTTAGTCCAACCATATATGTGGAAGCGCCATTCTATTTATGAGTCTTGACCTCGTAGTGTTATTTTTACTCTAGGGGGTCATCTCTACAAAATACCATAGGTATTTCCGGCTACTACCCCACCTAAAAAATTACCCAAGGTAGTATCTCATACTACAAAATTCATCTTCTTCACAGTCTGTTCAAAAGGAGAACAAAAGAACATTGCAACCACTAGAGCCTCAGTCTAAGCACCTTCTATCTAGAAGCAAGTCGAAAAGATTGAATCAAGGCACATAGATTCATTCCACACATAGTCATCTCATGTAGGAAACCTGGTTCAAAATTTACAAACCTTCTATCCATAGGTTCATAAAAGCCTTCATTAAGCTAAGCAACACAACTTCTAAAAGACGAAAAATAACTCATCAAGATGCAGATTCAGTAAACGATTTCCCCTCTCCCTCGGGAACTCAACGCAATGTATACCATTTCTTTGTAAGGAGGGAGGATTTATCCATGTGGATATCATTATCCACCCACCTATTACAGCTAGCTCAAAACAATCTTCTGGAAATTTACTATTTTTAGTAGTTTTTTGGTTCCTAAACTTCTCGGGCCATTTTGAGGGCCTAAATGAAGGTTTTTTGGGATCAATCACGTCAAAGATAGCTAAAGGCTCTAATTGATCCCCCAAAATTAATATCCTCGGTGATACCTTTCCAACGAGCTATCATGCACCCCAAATGAATATTGTATGCCAAAGTTACGCCCCCGGGAAGTTGATACACCAAACTACCCAAAATGGGGTCCACAAAACTATTGGATTTTCATCTTCCTAGGTTAGGGTTTTGGATTATTTATGTTAAAAATGCCTTTAGAGCCTCATTGTAATAATCATCTTCTTGCAAATGTGAGTAGCCATCACATCTCTTCTCAGAGATAAGCTGCCACCATTCTAGCGAGTCTTTCACTCTATATTTTTAAAGTTTTGTACATTTCACTCATTAATAGAAATTGTGTAATATTGTATCTCTATGTTTATGGTTGCATCTCTGATATATTTATGTTATATTATTGGATATCCTAGATGTATTTGTACATTTATTTATTATATCTCTGCTCTCATTTCGTGTTGAAAATAATACAGATAAAAAACACAAGGTCAAAGAGGACCAAGAATAATTTGGTGTCAATGGTGGTGAGAAGAAGAGAGGATCAGAACCCAAGGTCAAAGAGGACCACATTCAAAGAGGATAGTTTTGGACCACATAACCTATATGGCCTCAGTATATTCGAGCAAAAGAGAATAAAATTAAGGAAACACCACATAAAAATACAAATGCAATGTTCCATCTGTGTAAAAGAAATATCAATGGTAGAGTGGTCTAAGTTTTTAAATGTCCAAAGCAGTATTGTATTTTTTGCATTGGAAAACAAGACCCTTCGCTAACATAAGAGAATATTGTTTGGGTCTATCCATTTTATCAGGAGATTTGAATTTCATTTTTATTTAAATACCATCCTAGATCCATATTAACTTTGGAAACTAATTAAATTTAAAATGATCAGAATCATCTATACTAAAAAAAGAAGATGGATTCACATTGGTCATTTTCGGTAATACTCTCTATGCTTTCAACCAATTGAGGAAAGTGAGTAAATTTCAAATGAGTAAATTAATCTTAGACATGTACATATACATAATGTTGACCATGTATGATTTTTGCGTGGCCACCCACAACTGAAACCAACCTAGATCCATCATAACTATGGATCTGTCGAGCGTCAAGAGTGATCAAATATCTTGAGGTGCAAGCCTTCAAAATTTCCTCAAGTTTTGCAGTCTAAAATCGATTTTTATCTCGATAGTTTTGATCTATGTCGATCCTTGATATATATATATATATATATATATATATATATATATATATA
>JZKD02S1616747.1:184477-200166 GCA_000966675.3 Picea glauca
ATATATAATAACACTGTAGTAAAAACCCCTTATTATGGTAGCATTCTGCCTTAAAACAAGGAAAGAACCATAAACTAACCTTATTACAGTTGACCCAAGTTTCACACGTTCCTTATAATGCAAGAGCAATTTCTGGATAGGAAGAAATTTAAACTAAACTCTGCGTGGAACTAAGCATAGGTATTAGTCGCTCGAATTCAGAGCCATAACAAAAAAACTCAATAACATAGGGTTGAAACCATGAAGGATCTTAGAACTAGACCGAAACCTACAAGAAACCCTCAAGAACAATGAAAGTAATGACCCGAAGAATCGATGGTGGTGAAAACATTACCAAGTTAGTCCCCTTCCCAAGGAAGGTTACACTTGGCATAAGTGAAGCTTGCCACACTACGATTTAAGGACACACACTTTTAATAATATGATAGAACTCTACATTAATGTCTTAATACCCACCTAACCATTCATTAAAAGATTGTCACCATATCAAGTAACGTTGATCGGTCCGGTAAACCATTATATGATTAATGCATATAAATATTATAAGTAATCTAACTTTTGATACCCTTTGATATAATGCCTTTAGGGAAAGGTTGAGGCATTTGTAGACCTTAGAACATAGGTAACATAAAATTTACAATAAGGGTCCCATAAGGGACGAGAAATCTTAAGAACTACGCTAAGATCCTTGAATCCTAACACAAAAAAAATATACAAGGTCAAATCGATATTCATGTATGATTTCCATGAATCACATAGATAAAAAAAAATAAGGTTTATGGTATGGTATTAAGAAGATTTAATATAACCATGTAGAAATAGTGTATATTTATATATACGAACTATTGTAAATGGAGAGAAGTATAATTACATAACACTCGTAAATAAGTGATATGTTTTAAAAAAAAAAATTGCAATGTCCCTGATTAGGAAGATTATAAAATTATTCACGTATAGTAGCCATATTTGTAATACGATGTTGCATCCATTAATTGAATCAAAAATAAAAATAAAAAAATGTAGAGAGTATTATAGGTATGTGAATCAAAAATAAAAATAAAAAAATGTAGAGAGTATTATAGGTATGTGACAGTGGCCTTGGATTATTGTTGTTGTTGTGAATGGCGTTTCTTGCATTTTGGCATTGGCAGGTTGTAGCGCTATAACTGCATCTTGTCATGTAGTTCATTTGAATTCATCTCTCCAACTGATGCCACATTCCTCCTCTCTTCCCTTTTACATTTCAACCAAGAGATTGACCACCTTACCAAATCACATCTCTAAGGAGTCTTTTGAATTCTTTTCACTCATTCTTTTCCAAAGCTTCATAACTCAAAATGTTGTTCTTATACACTGCCCGATGCACTGCTTTCAAAAATATTCATAAACCTTGTGCAATATCAACCAAGATCAAGGGAAATAAGTTTTTAAAGTCATATAAATTACTCCAAAACTTTCTACAAATAAAATGGGGAAATATATTTATGTATATCAAAGGGTGTCATTATTGTTTCCACCTTTTCTTACGTGGTGTCATTAGGGTGGTGTTATTAAAACCCCTTTTAAATGTATGTGAAGGATATTGATAACGTTTATGTAGAGAAATTTATATTAAAGGAGTAAGTTAATAAGTAGACAAATTAAACATTTATGTGTTAAAATTATTTTTTTAATTTGATAAGAATATTATCTTTTAAAAATGATAAGAATTTTTTGGTCAGTTATAATTTCATCTAATTAATGAAAACTTTGTCCTTAAAGAGTGAAACATTAAATTAAAACTCCACTTAAAAATATATTTTGTCTACTTATTAACTCATTCCTATATGAAAAACATTTTATATCTAAAATGTTACTTAATCATGTGGACATAGTTAATAGAGATATGTAAATTAATAAAAATAAAAAAAATAATTATTATTATTGCACCAAAATATAACCTAGGTTAAGAAACATGTATATATTAGAAATATTTTAGACATGTATTAGAAACAGTTTAAATGTACGTAATAAGTGTATAAACTCAACCTTTTTTTTTAGTGTAAATTCTTCTCCATCTCCTATTAGGTTTTTGTCTTATGTGAAGAAATGTATATATTAGAAATCTTTTAGATATAAGTATTAAAAACATTTTAAGCATAAGTGCCTTAAATGGACAAAGTCAACCCTTTTTAGTCTAAATTCTTCTCCATCTAAAGTGAGGATTTTTCCTTATGCTATTGTTCTGTTTGATTTCTAGGAACATTGACCATGGTCCTTTAATCTACAAGGTTTTGGGTCATTTTAACACGTCTACATAGGTTAAAAGTCCATCAAAAAGGGATCATGGTGGAACACATTTTAGATATAGATACTAGTTAATTATATAGAAACAAATAATAATAAGAATAAGAATAAAAATAAAAATAATAATAATAATCTTAATGATAATGATACTAGTTAATTATATAGAAACAAATAATAATAATAATGACACATAAATCATTATCATCATCATCATCATCATCATCATTATTATTATTAATTGTATCTATATAATTAAGAACACTTCCCTAATAACACTCCATCAAAAAGGTGGAAACGATAATGACACCCTTTGATGTACATAAATATATTTCCTTATTTTATTTGTAACAAGTTTTGGAATAATTTGCATGGATTTAAAAACTTATTTTCCTTTCTCTTGGATGAAACTTAAATGTGCAATATTTGTGAAAGAAGTGTATGGGATGAGGATAAGAAAAATATTTTGAGCTACAAATCTTTGGGAAATAATGAGTGAAAAAAATTGAGAAGAATTGTTAGAGATGTCATTCGGTAAGGTGCTCGATCTCTTTGCTAAAATGTATCAAGGCAGAGAGATGGGAAATTTGGCATCAATGAAGGATATGGATTTGGACGACCTCCACGATGAGAAGTAGTTGTGGTTCTCCAATGTACAAATGTTGAAATGCAAAAAAATGCCATTTGTAGCAGCAACAACATTCCAAGGCCACTACGAGCACTAAAATCAAGGGTAGGAAGTGAGGGACGAAGAACTGAGCTATTTCCATGAGGGAATTGAAGGTGGTGAGAAGAAGAGATGACAAAATCAAAAGGTCGAATAGGACCAAGAATAATTTGGCATGGCTAGTAGTGAGAAGAAGAGAGGATGAAAACACAAGGTCAAAGAGGACATGTTTGGACCACAAAAACTAAATGGCCTCAGTATATTCGATTAGAGGAGAATAAAATGAAGGAACTATCACATAAAAATACAAGTACGATGTGCCATTATTGTAAAAGAAATGAAAAAGGAAAAGTGGTTTATTGTTCCAAATATTCAAAGTGTTATTGTCTTGTCTTTTTCTCATTGGAAAATGGTACCCTTCACTAACATAAAATAATATTTCTCAGGTATATCTATTTTGTTAGGAGATTTTTATTTTGATTTTATCTAAATATCATCCTATATCCATTTTAACTTTGAAAACTGAGTAAATTTAAAATGATCAAATTCATCTCAGATAAATTGTGTCACTATACTAAAAACATAAGAAGATGGATTCACATTGATCCTTCTCTATAATTCTCTCTATTCTTTCAACCAATTGAGGAAAGCGAGTAAATTTAAAATAAGGAAATTAATATTAGACATATACATAGGCATAATTTTAATGATCTACAATTTTTGTATGACCACCCACGACAAAAACCAACCTGGATCCATCTTAACTATTTATCTATCAAGCGCCGAAAGGGATCAAATCTCTAGAGGTGTAAACCTTTAACCTTTAATCAAAATTTTCACTCTAAAAATAGTTGTCACCTCGACAAATTTGATCTCTCTCAAATAAAAACAAGTACAAATGTCTTGACAAAATGGAAATACCTGCGAAATATTCTCTTCTGTTAGCGAAGGGTACCATTTTCCAATGCAAAAAATATAGTACCACTTTGGATATTTGGAACAATAGACCAATCTACCTTTATCATTTTTTTTAAATTAATGGAACATCATACTCACAGTCATATGTGAAAGTTTCTTCAGTTTATTCTTTTCTAGCTAAATATATTGAGGCCATTCAGGTTCTCTAGTCGAAACTTGTCCTCTTTTACCTTGCACTGTTGTCCTCTCTTTTTCTCACCACCATCAATGTAAAATTCTTCTTGGTCCTCTTCAACATTGCACTTCTGTCCTATCTTCTTCTCACCACCCTCAATTCCCTCATGTGATACATCCTGGGTCTTCATGCCATGTTTCCTTTCCTGGCCTATAGTGCTCCAAGTGGCCTTGGATTGTTGTTGTTGCTACGAATGGTGTTTATCACATTCTGACATTGAAGGGTTGGAGAACTTCATATTCTTCTAGTACATATATTGTTTGAATCTGTCTCTCCTACTGATGCCACATCACCCTTCTCTATGCCCCGGTTTGTTTCAGCCAAGAGGTTGGCCATCTTACAAAATGACATCTCTAAGGAGTCTTCTGAATTATTTTCACTCATTCTTTCCCAATGTTGCCTAACTCAAAATTTTGTTCTTTTCTCCATATCGTTGAACTTCTTTCAAACATATTGATATATCTTTCACGTTATCAACAAAGAGAAAGGGAAAGAAGTTTCTAAATTCATACAATTTATTCTAAAACTTGCTACAAATAAAATAAGGAAATACATTTATGTACATCAAAGGGCATCATTACTGTTTCCATCTTTTTTTATAGGGTTTCATTAGGGCGGTGTTCATAAAACCCCTTTTAAACTTATGTGAAGGATATTAATAAAGTTGGTGTAGATAAGTTTATATTAAATGGAGGAAGTTAATAAGTGGACAATCTCAACATTTTTTGTTGTCGAGTTTCTTCTTTAAATTTGATAAGATTTTTTCAGTAAGTTATAATTTCATCTAAGTCCTTAAAGAGTGAAACTTGCCTTACTCAAAAAACTAAACTCCACTACCTTTTTTGACGGGGTGTCATTACTTGTTTTTAGGGTGGTGTTGTTAAAACCTTTGAATGTTAGTGTTTGTTAACAGTTAAGGATATGAGAATTATATTAATAACTTGGTGTAGATAAATGTATATTAAATGGAGTAAGTTAGTAAGTGCACAAAATCAACCTTTTTCTTTGAAATTCTTCTCCAAATTTGATAAGAGTTTCTATGTAAGTTATAATTTCATTTGATTAACAAAAAAATTGTCTTAAATAGTGAAATTTTGGCTTATTGGAAAAAATAGATTCCACTTAAAAATACATTTTATCCACTTATTAACTCATTCCTATATGGAACACCTTTTAGATCTAAATGCTAGTTATTTATACTTACATAGTTAATAGAAATAAGTAAATTAATAATAATAATAATAATAATAATAATAATAATAATAACAACAACAGCAGCAACAACAACACCAAAATGTAACCTACTTTAAGAAATATGTATATATTATAAATCTTTTAGATATGTATTAAAAACATTTTAAATATAAGTTATTACTAATAAGTGGACAAACTTAACCTTTTTTAGTCTAAATTCTTCTCCATCTCTGACGAGGATTTTGTCTTATGTGAAGAAATCCATATATTAGAAATATTTTAGACATGTATTAAAAGCATTTTAAACATAAGTTCTTACGAATAAGTGGACAAAGTCAACCTTTTTTAGTCTAAATTTTTCTCCATTTCAGTGAGAATTTTTCCTTATGCTATTATTTTGTTTGATTGATAGGAACAATGACAATGCAACTTTATTATACAAGTTTTTGTGTCATTTTAATACATCCACATAGGTGAAATTTCCCTGAAAAAGGATCATGGTGGAACATATTTTAGCAAGTTAAGTATGTACACTTATTAACTTACTCCTATTTCAAACACCTTTTAGATCTAGATACTAGTTAATTATATAACAATAAATAATAATAATAATAATAATAATAATGATGATGATGATGGAACCAAAATATAACCTAGATTAAGAGAAATGTTACATTTATACATTGCATTTCTCTTATTCTAGGTTATATTTTTGTGCCATTATTATTATTATTTCTATTAATTTTTTATATATAATTAAGAACACCGCCCTAATGAAACACCCTCAAAAATGTGGAAACAATAATGAAATATTTGATGTACATAAATATTTTTACTTATTTTGTTTGCAACATGTTTTGGAATAATTTGTATGATATTAAAAACTTCTTTCCCTTGCTCTTCGTTGAACCTAAAATGCGGAATATCTATGAAAGGAGTGCCCTAGGCTATGGATAAGAACCGAATTTTGAGCTAGGTGTATTTGTGAAAGAATGAGTGAAAATAATTTAGAAGACTTGTAATTCGAGATGTCATTTGGTAAGGTGGCCAATATCTTGGAAAAAATGGATTGGGAAGAGAGAGGGGGATCATGACATCAACGAAAGAGATGGATTTCAGATGAGCTCTGCGATAAGAAGTAGTTGCAGTGGTTCAACCTGCTAATGTTGGAATGCTAGAAAAAATATTCGCAACAAAAACAACAATCCAATGGCATTGGTAGAACCAAATTTGAGTGTAGTAAGAGGGGAAAGAAGCCCTAGGACATGGCACATGAGGGCATTGAGGGTGGAGAGAAGAAGAGAGCTGGAATTTTTTTTTTTAAGAGGACCAAGAATAATTTGGCATTTATGGTTGTGAGAAGAAGAGAGAATGAAAATGAAACATCAAAGAGGACAGGTTTGGACCACAAAACTTGAATGGCCTTAGTATATTCAGGTGAAGGAGAATAAAATGAAGCCACCGTCACAAAAAACTGCAAGCACAACATGCCATCAGTGTAAAAGAAATGACAAAGGCAGAGTGGTCTATTGTTCCAAATGTTTAAAGTGGTATTGTCTTTTCTTCATTGAAAAATGGAACCCTTCACTAGAAAAAGAGAATATTTTCTAGGTCTATCCATTCTGTCAATATATTTGTATTTTATTTTATTTAAATACCATGCTAAAACCATCTCAACTCTCGCAACTGAGTAAATTTAAAACGATCAGATTCATCTTAGACAAATTGTGTCACTATACTAAAAATAGAATAATATGGATTCACATTGATCCTTCTCGATAATACTTTCTATGCTTTCAACCAACCGAGGAAAGTTAGTAAATTTCAAATGAGGAAATTAATCTTAGACATATACATATACATAATGTTGATCATCTACAACGTTTTTGTGATTTCCCATGACTGAAAACAACCTAGATGCATCTTAACTTTGGATCTATCAAATGTCGAGAGGTATCAAATCTATTGAGGTGTAAATCTTTAAACTTTCCTCAAGTTTTACACACTAAATTTTTTTTCACCACAAATTTGATCCTTCTTAGTGCTTGATAGATCCAAATTTAATATGGATTTAGGATGGAATTTAAATAAAATAAAAATAAAAATATCTCGACAAAATGGACAGACCTGAGAAATATTCTCTTATGTTACCTAAGGGTACCATTTTCTAATGAAAAAAATATAGTACCACTTTTGACAATTGGAACAATAGAACACTCTACCTTTGTCATTTATTTTACACTGATAACACTTCATACTCACATATTTTTGTGATCTAGTGCCTTTGTTTTATTCTCCTCCTTCTAAATATACTAATGAAATTTAGGTTATGTGGTCGAAACATGTCCTCATTGACCCAGTGTTTCCATCCTCTCTTCTTCTCACCAACATCAACACAAATTTATTCTTAGTCCTCTTTGACCTTGTGTTTTCATTCTCTATTCTTCTCACCACCCTCAACAACCACATGTGACATGGCCTGAGGTTTCTTTCTCGACTTCCTAACCTATCCTATGGTGCTCAAATTGGCATTGGATTGTTATTGTTTATACAATGGTGTTTCTCACATTGTGACATTCATGGGTTAGATCACTGCAAATTCTTCTTGTCATGTAGTTCGTCTGAATCCATATCTCCCATTGATTCCACATTGACCCTCTCTCTGCCCCAGTTCATTTCAGCCAAGAGATTGGCCACCTTCCCAAATGACATATGTGAGGAGTCTTATGAATTATTTTCGTCATTCTTTCCCAAAGTTACCTAACTTAAAATGTTATTATTATCAAAATCCTAGTGAACTACTTACACATATATTCATAGGTCTTGCATGTTATGAACCAAGAGAAATGAAAAGAAGTTTTCAAAGTCATACAAATTATTCCAAAACTTTCTACAAATAAAATAAGGAAATATATGATTGTACATCAAAGGGTGTCATTATTGTTTCCACCTTTTTTGGAGGGGTGTCATTAGGGAAGTATTCTTCAATCCCATTTTAAATGTATGTGTAGGATATTGATAATGATGGTGTAGATAAATTTATATTAAATGGAGTAAGTTAATAAGTGGACAAACTCAACATTTGTTGAAATTCTTCTTTAAATTTGATAATAATTTTTCCACAAGTTATAATTTCATCTAATTATTGAAATTTTTTCAGAGTGAAACACTACCTTGCTCAGAAAATTAAACTCCACAAACCTTTTTGACGGGGTTTCATTACGTTTTTAAGGGTAGTGTTTTAAAACCCTTTTAAACCTTAGTGTTCGTTAATACTTAATGATATGACACAAATATTAATAACTTGGTGAATATAAATTTATATTAAATGGAGTAAGTTAGTAAACGGACAAACTCAACATCTTTCTAATAAATTCTTCTCCAAATTTGATAATAATTTATCAGTGAGTGATAATTTCATTTAATTAACGAAAACTTTTCCTTATTGGAAAAAATAAAGTCCCTTAAAAATAGGTTGTGTCAACCTATTAACTCATTCCTATATCAAACACCTTTTATATCTAAATGCCAGTTAATCATCACAACATAGTTAATAGAGATACACAAATTAATAATAATAATAACAATTGCACCAAAATGTAACCTAGGTTAAGAAATACATATATATTAGAAATATTTTAGACATGTATTAAAAACTTTTTAAATGTAAGTTCTTACTAATAAGTGGACAAAATCAACCTTTTTTAGTCTAAATTTTTTTCCATCTTTGGTGAAGAATTTGTCTTATGTGAAGAGATGTATATATTATAAATCTTTTAGACATATATTAAAAAAATAAATAAACATAAGTGATTACTAATAATTGGATAAAGTCAACCTTTTTTTATTCTAAATTCTTCTCCATCTCCGGTGAGGTGAGGATTTTTTTGTATGTTATTGTTTTGTTTGATTGCTAGGAACATTGACCATGGAACTTTATTCTAAAATGTTTTGGGTCATTTTAATACAGCTACATAGGTGAAATTTCATGGTTGAACACATTTTGACAAGTTAAATATGTCCACTTATTAACATATTCCTATTCCAAACACATTTTATATCTAGATACTATTTAATTATATAAAAAACAAATAATAATAATAATAATAATAATAGAACCAAAATATAACATAGATTAAGAGAAATATTACATTTATCCTAATATAGGTTATATTTTGGCTCCATTATTATTATTATTATTATTTCTATTAACTATTTCTATATAATTAAGAATACAAACACCCTGTCAAAAAAGGTGGAAACAATAATGACACTCTTTGATGTACATAAATATATTTCCTTATTAGTCCCTGCCAAGGGACTATAGCAACGAGTTTGCTTTTGATGTGACATTATTTTTTTTTTTACCATAAATTTGTGTATGCAATGTAATTTTTAACATAGGAAAACAAATATATATTTTTCGATATAATAAAAATAATTGTTTCTCATTTCTAATTGGTTGACAGAATTGAAGTGTTATTGCTCCCTTCCCGTCTTTCAATATGTATAATTAATTACATAATCAATGGATTTCACCAATCACCACATCTAAATATAAAAAGTTGTACTATGTATTTATTGTTATGCATTATTATATTTATATTATATTTATTATCTAATATATTATTTATTATTATATTTATTATCTAATATATTATTTAGATTACATTTATTATGTAATATAATAAATATTATATAAAAATATATATTATTAAATTTGAAATGTTTATTTTCAAAAAGAAAAATTGAATATTTTTAAAATGGAATTTGAATTTGGCTAGCTTAACTTAATTGGAAGGAAATTTAAGTTAATTCCAAAACTATACAACATAAACATTAAAGTAAAAATGTGGTCAAAGATACTGGCCAATACAACATATGACAAATATTTAAACTAAGTGCCATGGAGCAGCACGTCTTCATTCTTTGTGAGTCTAGGTCGAATTCTTTGAATTCCAATCTTTCTGACGGTATAGTTATTAGTATTAATTTTTTCATTTAAAATGTTTACAAATTAATTTCTTTTAAGACTATGAAACTAGCCTTTAGTTAACATATTGTTCATGTTTCACAGTAATCATCATCATCAATAATTATAGGATGTCAGCGATCATCTCTATTTCCAAATCTTTTAAATCTTTTTTATGATTTTAAAAACTTCTGGCCCTTGCTCGTTGACCTTGAAACGTGCAAGATGTGAATAATTGTGAAAGCAATGCATTGTGATGCATATAAGAACAACTTTTTGAGTTAGGCATCTTTGGGAATGAATGAATGAAAAAAATTGAGAAGACTCATTATAGATTTCATTTTGTAAGGCGGCCAATCTCATTTCCGAAATGGATTTTCATTGAAATAGAAAACATAGCGTCAATGTTTCATCAATGGGAGAGGAAAATTCGGTCAAACTCCAACACACCAATGATGGAATGGGGGAAACACCATTCGTAGTAGCAACAACATTCGAGGATAGGAAGCAGTGAAGGAAGCCTCTGACCATGTCACATGAAGGCGTTTAAGGTTGACAGAAGAAGAGAGGACATAAACAAAAGGCATAATAATACCAAGAAGAATTTGGACATGTTTGGACCACATAGCCTGAATGGTCTTAATATATTCGGGCGAAGGAGAATTAAATGAAGGAACCATCACATAAAACTACAAGTACAACATGCCATTAATGTAAAATAAATGAAAATGATGGAGTGGTCTATTGTTACAAATGTACAAAGAGGTATTTTCATTTTTGCATAGGAATACAGTAGCCTTCGCTAACATAAGAGAATATTTCCCACGTCTATCCATTTTTTCAAGGCATTTGAATTTTGTTTTTATTTAAATATTATCCTAGATCCATCTTAACTATGGAAACTGAGTAAATTTAAAATCATTAGATTCATCTTAGAAAAATTGCGTCATTATAATAAAAACATAAGAAGATGGATTTACATTGATCATTCTTGATAGTAATCTCTATGCTTTCAACCAACTTAGGAACGTGAGTAAATTTCAAATGAGAAAATTAATCTTAGACATGTACATATACATAATGTTGATCATCTGCAATTTTTGTATAACCTTCAACGACTGAAACCAACCTAGATCCATCTTAACACTAGATCTATCAAGAGCCAAGAGGTATCAAATCGCTCGAGTTCCAAACCTTTACCCTTTCCTCAATTTTTTCACCTCAAAATATTTTATCCCTATTGGTACTTGATAGATCCAGAGTTAATATAGATCTAGGATAGTATACAAAAAAAAAAAAAAAAAATCCTAATAAAATGAATAGTCCTAGGAAATATTCTCTTATGCTAGTGAAGGGTGCCATTTTCCAATCCAAAACATACAGTACCACTTTGGACACTTGGAACAATAGACCACTCTACCTTTGTCATTTCTTTTACACTGATGGAACATCGTACTCCTAGTTTTATGTGATAGTTCCTTCATTTTATTCTCCTCCACCTGAATATACTGAGGATATTCAAGTTCTATGGTTGAAACATATCCTCTTTAACCTTGTGTTTCTATCCTCTCTTCTTCTCACCACCATCAATGCAAATTTGTTCTTCATTCTCCTCGACCTTGTGTTTTCACCCTCTCTTCTTATCACCACCCTCAAATCCCTCATACGAAACATCCTCGAGCTTCGTGCCCCAATTCCTACCCTACATCTAGTGTTCGCAGTGGCCTTGGATAGCTAATGTTGTTGTGAATGGTGTTTCTCGCATTTTGAAATTGGTGGGTTGGAGTATTGTAATTGTTTCTTGTGATGTAGGTCATTTAAATCTGTCTCTCTTGTTGATGCAACGTTCTCCCTGTCTCTTCCCAGTGTTTTTTAGTGAATACATTGACCACCTTACCAAATGACATCTCTAAAGAGTCTTCTAAATTCTTTTCACTCATTCTTTCCAAAAGTTTCCACTCAAAATGTTGTTCTTATCCCATGCACACCTTTCATAGATATTCATAGATTTTGATCATTATCTACCAAGAGAAAGAGAAAGAAGTTTTCAAAGTCATACAAATTATTCCAAAACTTACTACAAATAAAATAAGTAAATATATTTATGTACATCAAAGGGTGTCATTATTGTTTCTACCTTTTTTGACAGGGTGTGTAATGTCCCTCCATTTATGAATATTTGAATATTTTAATTTTGGTTATTTATGTTGTGAAAGTTTTTGAGAAGAAAAGACTTATATCATCCTAAACATTATTGATGAGGAATATTTATGTAATTATTGTTTTTAATTTAGTTTATTTAACTAGAGAAAAAATGATTAGAGAATCAAATTACAAAAAGAGTAAATCACTATTCCATGCGAGTGTGAAAAGGGATAAAATACCATCTGAGTAAATATTGTCCATGAGAACAAGTGTAAACCTACTCCCAAATATGTGGGAGGTGAGGGAACAAGATAACACAAAGTTAGGACAAGAATATTTTCTAGGGTTAGAGATGAGGCCAACTTGGAAAAAGATGTAGGAAAGTGTTACAAGGAAAATATCTCTATGGAAAGGGGTAAACCACAATAGACGGAACGACACACATAAATCAACTATAATCCCAAGTATTCTATATAAAAGAAATTCTAACAAGTCAATGCTAAGAGCCTACCTTGTTCGAATGTTCGATGGAGACCATCGTTGAGCACACAACCCAAATATTTATACCTGCAACTTGTCCTCAACAACCAATATATAAAAGCATATGGTGATAATATATAGTGTTAGCATATAGATTAGCATAATCCATTAAAATACATGACACATACCCCCATGGAATAATAATTCAAATATTTATAAGATATCAATTGGACGAGAAAAGAGTATTTCTATTAAAATAATCAGGAGAAGTACATAGGTGACAAACTTATGTAATGACACATATCAAAACCGAGAAACTAAGTCCCTCCATCTAGGCCTCCACCAGAGGCAAGCTCATAGAAAAGATTCAATGAGGTTCTCCATCACAAAGAATGAATATCTTGGGGGTTGAACAAGGATTTCAGACTTTCAAGGATGCAGATTCAATATGAAGTGAAGTTTCTCCAGAGTGTCTTTGCTCTCAAAGTTGAATTGCTCAATCTGAAGGCTTAGATATGGATCAATCTATAGCCATCAAATGGAACTGAACGACCGATTCATAGTGTTTACATTATATGGAAGGTCAAGGATCATGGATGTTGTGACATGGCATGGAAACCTGACATAATTTTTAATTTTGAGCACCAAACCCGATGTACGCGGGTTGTAGTGGAGCAACCTACGTATAGACGTGTTGTATAACTGGTAGGGTGTGTATATGTGGAAAAATATGTTTTTTTAGCTCTGTAAGGTACACAAGGGGACTTCAAGTCTACATAGGTAAATGGAAGGGCCATCCAAGCAAGTTGCATGGAGTTAGGCAAAATTTGTTGTAATAGATGCCCCCTAATGTGTGAGGTCAGAGGAGTATCTACAATGGCCGAAATACATTATAATTCCTAGAAGTGGAGTAATGGAGACTTAGATGGAAGTACTAGTTTCTCATGAGAATATTACAATCCATAATGAATTTGTACACATGGTTTCCAATTTGGACTACACTGCAGATCCATGTGGACTTATATAAAATAGTTGTTCATGGCCATGAATAGGCAATACAAAGAAGACATATGCCATAGGCTATTATAGTCATGAACAAGACACAGTTGAATCCAGTCTCAAAATTAGTATGAAGATATCTGTATACCATGGAGTACAATATGATCTCCCATGACAACTGAAGTCATATAGGTATTGGTCCAATGAATGAAAACAACATATGAGGAATGATGCAACTGTAATCTGGAGGTCTTCTACACTATGTGCCGAAGGTGCAAGTCTACATCATGTGAATAGAGGAGTTGAGGTCAAACACAATGAGACTTTGTTTGATTACCGGTCTTTAAGGTATACCGTTAAAAAACGTGAGACAACCCACCAATCATGAAAGTAGGTATCAAGGCACCAAGTACATTCTAAAAGTGTGAATAAGGGTGTTGAGGTTGAACACCTGAAGAATCCATCGATTAAGAGACATTTATGTATTCCCAACTATCGATGGAGGGAGAGACTGCCATTGATGACTGTAAGGCTATAGGTACTCATAGGACTCTAGGTCTCATTTCCAGAATAAATGAGTTGAATTCGATGGAAGGAGAGTCATTGAAAGGATAGGATTAGGGAATATTTCATCATTAAATACAAGGTACAAATAAATATCTTGATGATTAGGAGGATCTTGAACGATTAGGATGTTCACGAACCAATGACCCTGTGCATCCCTCGCATGCACCAGATGAAACTAGTGCACGAAAGAGACCCTATGAATATAAACCAATCACGAAAACTGTCGAAAAAGGCTAGGAAACCACCAATAAGGATAATGACATCCCAGACACTACACGAAACCCAATGTGTGAATAGATTTCTTATCGTCGAACACAAGGGAAACCCCCCAGTTGACAACCAATGAGGAAATGTCAACTGCTGGGTTCAAAGTTACCTACCCATAATGAAAGTAGGATTAGGGTGCATGGTAGGACTAGAACTTCATGTGACTCTAAGATACAATGAGGGTATGGCCGACATGCAAAGTCAAGAGTTCTAAGAAATGTCCGACACAGGATTATATACTTCCTTTGAACAAGATCATGATACATACACATAACTCATACAACTTAAACTTGATGATAAAAATTTGTAATGTAGGAGGCATCAACCAACTCCCCATAAGGAATGGAAGAATAAGCAGATGTAGGACTAAAATCTAAGTAATGAGCTCAACTTCCTATGGGCATGCTGAAACCAAAATTTGGATGACATTGGATTCGAAAGTTTGCGCTCTATTGAAAGGCAACATGGCTTCTTCTATTATGAGATAATATTCTTTTCCTGTCCATCTTTTTTTTTTTTTCATAGGAAACAAAATGCTATCATATAGCAGAGTAAACGAGTGTCATGAGTAAGAAACTAGCTCCAAGCAGCGGAACATACCTATGCTCAATGAAAGGAAGTGCATGTAGGGAATGGACACTTGGGGGAATGTTTCCTTTTAGGGTACATGGTGTCAAGCCGCAAAGGATATATAAAAGGATCTACTTGGATGGTGATGCAAATTGACGAGGTAAGAGGCTTATAATGAGAAAATGGGAACCAAAAATAGGCTCAATACTGCAAGCAAGATGATGGAATGAAATTATAACTTAACACCAAACAAAATGTCCTTTTTGTATATTTAGTCCCCTAGGCCCGAAAAAGTATAAAATAATACCTAGGAGAACTCTTCTAGTCAATGGTGACTAGTGTATTCCTTTTTTGTAAGTAGTCTTGTAATGTACCTCAAAATTCTCATATAT